>JABSTT010000062.1:0-40001 GCA_013339685.2 Hyalomma asiaticum | reverse complement strand
TGTCCTAGTGTAATGACTTGTAATGCTATTTTTCTTATGTCTTTATGTTTTAAGCAGAAAAGTGCCTTGGTTGCTGTCGACATGTTTCAAGTCTAACATCAGGCCAGTTTCATTTTGATGTGTTTCTTATTCCAATACTTCCTAAAACTCTTAGAAAGTAATGTAAACTAAAAATTGTGCCTCTGTTTCATAACACAAACATTTATCTTGACAGAAAGGTATACTGACAAACTCAACTGTATGTGCCACATGTGTAGTGCTAGAGAAGACTATGAAATTTTTTTTACTTGAGTTAGGAAAGCATTCGGCAAGCAGCAGCAGTGGAGCAGCCAGAAGTTAAAAAAAAGAGCCAAAGAAAGCATAGTTTTAAATCCCATTTTCAACTGTCTCCACATGTCTGAACCCTTAGATGCGTTTAGAAAACCGCAAAGTAAATACACTTCTGTTTGTTATGCTGAACATCATGGGACCCTCCCTGGGGTTCCACAAGCCACTGGTATATTTTCCCTGTTCCACGTTCACTACATGTATTTCACTGCAGGTGATTTACGTGAAAAGATCGTTAGGGATCCAAAAACCTTCTTTTAATGCACGTGGAGCAGCTAGACTGTGTAATATGGTTGCGTTTGATTCTTCATACCGCAGCCGTGGTCTAACAGTTAGGGCATCCGGCTCGGCTGCGGGAGGTGGTTCGTTCGAAACCCACCGCCGGACATCCACTGGTAAAAATAGGTACAGGTGTGCCCTGGTCAGGCGCCCGGCTCTCAGGGTGTTGCGCTTGGGGGGAAGCCTCGCAAAAACCCCGCTGTGCCCCTTAGGGCCAACCCAGTTTCAGACTCTCAATAACTTATTATATTTAAAGTAATTTGATCTTAAAAGACTGTTTACTCTGAATTCACTATGAAACAAAGTTTTATTATTCACACATTCCTATAAGCAGCTCACATGAGAGTGTCCCTAAATATTACTCAATATTAATGGTCTGTTTGTTTTTTGGTTAGATAAAGTAAGCTCCACTGCATATAGCTATTGCTTGTAGAATAAATATATTTCATGACCTTATTTTTCGGACTTAGTGCCACATAAATGCACACATATGAGTTGTAAATGAGCAATGCAGCAGGGTCTACTGGGTTTCTCGGCAACTTCTGCAGCATAAGCGGGGACCAAGTTGCCCTTGGGATCAAATTGCTTACCCATGCTGTAGTTAATTTTTTCCCCACTACCTTTCATGCAGGCCAAAGAACATGCCTACAGCACCCTGCAGGCTGGTTTCCAGCACATCCATCAAGCAAACGGGAACAATCCGGCTTATCTTCAGGTCGTCAAGGCCATTGATGAGCAGCTAAAGCAAGTGCGGAATGCCAGTGAAGGAATGAGCCTTATGCTGGCATTCAAGGCACTTGTTACAGCTAGGCGGCGCCAGGCACGACATATTCGTGTGCAACCGACAAGCATCGCCAGGCGTCGGCCAGGACTGACCCGAGGGTCTAAGAGGGTTCCTGCAGGGCGCCCAGCATCTGAACCCTCTTCGAAGAGGCTGAAGAAGAGGCCCCACTCTCTGCAGCAGAACATAAGGGACAATGTCCCAAGTGCACGGCTACATTGAGGAATACCATCAGTCTGCTCAGTTCTGTGTGCAACCTGAGGAAAAGAGGGAGGGGGCCTCAGGACTTCGTTTGCACTTGATTGTGGTTGATTGCTGGGATGTTACGTCGCAAAACCACAATATCCTTATGAGAGACGCCGTAGGGGAGGGCCCGGGAAACGTCGACCACCTGGGGTTCTTTAATATGCACTGACATCGCACAGTACGCAGGCCTAAATGTTTTGCCTTCATTGAAATGCAACTGCCACAGCTAGGATTTGTTCCCACGACCTTCAGATCAGCAGCCAAGTGCCATAGCCACTGTGGCAGGGCCCGTTGGCACTTGTCTTTGTTTGCCTTCTTTGTTGTACCCATACATCTTTGCCTAAGTGCATGCGGTAGCTCACAATGGATCCTCACAAAGTAGTCCAGTTGTAAACCTTGCTCGGTTTCCAAACAGCTACATTTTATTATTATTCACAGGTAATCTCATTTGCTGTTGCAACCTCTTAAAACCAGCCAACTCCTCGCAGCTTCTAAAATGTGATCTTGCTTCAAAATATTCATAAAAGCTCTGTACTTCACGCAGAAGTTAACCTTCACATGCAGCTCTGCCTGTGCAAGCTCAGTTTCAGTTTCAGTTTATTGATTTCAAAAGGTAATACAAGATTAACGAATATACAGGCGAGGGTCCCAAAGTAAAAGAACTGTAGTGGGACCCTCGGTTCATTATACAAGCATTGTAGGTAATAACTAACAGCAGCAAATGAACAGAATTATTAGAAACAATCAAAACATATAGATAAAACATTTCAATACAGATCAGTTAAAAATGAAAAAAGCACAACAAAAGAAGTTCAAAGTACAAGCAAAAAAAAGTCATTTGGACAACAGCCATGACGTGGGTACACTTAGTACAGATAGTGATGTCTAAGGTCATTTTTAAAGACTGGAAGGGAAACACAAGATTTGATAGATGTAGGTAAATCATTCCAGAGTGAAATAGCAGTGAATGTAGATGTTTTTTTGCCGTAATTAGTGTGAACTGTTGGTAACAAAAAATTCTTATTAGCTGCAAATCTCGTCAGGTTTTTATTCTGCAGTAAATCACGTGACACGAGTGGATGCATGAGGTTATTATGAAGCATTTCGTGAAATAAGACGACTATGTTGTACTGGAATAAAGGAATGACAGGCAAGATATTGAAGGAGTGGAGTAACACAGAAGCATTAGATTGCATGGAACTAGAAGTAATAATGCGTATTGACTGATTTTGGATATGTTGTACTGATGACAAGTGACAAGCGTACGTGTTCCCCCATGAAACGATACCATAGTTAATGTGACTATGAATGAAAGCGAAGTACAACGCTAGAAGAGCCTCGCGAGAAAAGAAAGGGCGAGCTTTGATTAGTGCGTGGATGCCAAACGAAGTTTTATGCTTGAGATGGTGGAAATGACAGCGGAATGTAAGTTTAGGGTCAAGATGTATGCCAAGAAATGTGACGTCTTCACAAGCGGGTATAGAATGAGTCCCAAGTGTTAAGTCGGGAATAATTTTAAGGGCCTTTGAGCAGTCTTAAACACCATATATTTTGTTTTTGAAGGATTAAGAACTAAGTAATTATTGCTGCACCAGTTCATGATGTTAGTCAATGCAGTATTTAGCCGTGAAGTGAGAGCAGTAATAGATTTATCAGATGAAGATATGGTAGTGTCATCGGCGTATAAAATGCAATGATCGTTGTCGGATGAATTGAGAGAATCCGGAAGATCGTTAATGTATAAAATAAACAGTAAAGGACCTATGACGAGCCCTGTGGTACACCCTGGTTAATGCATTTAGTTGCCGAGAATGTTTCCGCTACGCGTACCGTATACTGTCGGTCAAGTAAATAGTTTTTTAAGAATGTTAGCGCAGGACCAGTTATACCGTAACACTCAAGTTTATTAAACAGTACTTGATGGTTAATTGTGTCAAAAGCTTTAGTGAAGTCTAAGAATACAGATCCTACGAAATTTCCTGAGTCGATGCATTTTTTAATGTAGTCAGTTAAAGACAGCACAGCACGATTGGTCGAACTTCCAGGGCGGAAACCAAATTGGTTATTCTTTAATAAATGGAACTTGGCTAGGTAGTTATTAAGACGTTTCACGAATAATTTCTCAATGAGTTTACTAAGGCAGGAAATAATAGCAATTGGACGATAGTTAGTAACTAATTGTTTGTCACATTTTTTAAAAATAGGAACAATCTTGGCATTTTTCAAGAATGAAGGAAATAATCCGCGTTTGAACATCAGGTTAATAATATTGCACAATGTGGCTGAAATAGAATGTGCAACTAGTTTTAAATGTCTCACAGAGATGCTATCTAAACCAGGTCCGGTATTTTTAAGGCTGTTAATAGTGGAAAACACTTCATCTGGTGTAACTGGTAACAAAAATAACGACTGTGGTGTGCGGCGTAAAGTGCTATGCAACTGCGCACGCTGGTTGTTACTAGAATAAACGGAAGAAAAGTAGTCCGAGAAAGCATTCGCAATTTCATTCGGCTCCGAGAGACTTAGACCATTGTAATTTATTTTGGTAATGGGGGCATCACCAGACGACCTATTAAGAAAAGAGTTTAGTAGCTGCCACTGGTTTTTGGCGTTGTTTTTATTCTGTACAAATTTACTTTCGTAGTAAGCTTTTTTTGTCCGTTTAAGCAAAATGTTCAATAATTTACAGTAACATCTATATCGTCTAGCAAGTGCAGTGTTAAAGGGCTGACGTTTTGTTTTCTTGTACATGTTTTCCTTCGTCCTTAGACTTTTTAGAAGACCAGCCGTCATCCATGGGTTGTGCGGGTATTTATATTTTTTCCTACATTTCACAGTACGCGTGTTACTCGAGACTGCCATCAAAAATAAAGAGCAAAATTTATTTAGTGTTGCTTCAGGATCATGCATGGAATTTATTGGCGACCAATCAGTTTTACTTATGGATTCCACAAAGGCATCCGCATTAAACACTGAAGTGTAGTAGTTGCTGTCGTTTACGGGCATATCAGTAGGAAATGTAAGACAGATCGGGAAGTGATCGGTTATGTCAGTATCAATAACCGCGGAACAAGGCGATGGTGATAAGTTTGACAATACGTGATCAATAAGTGTACCGTTTCCATGAGAGCCTAATCTAGTGGGACAGGTAATGAGCGATTCAAAACCAAATCCAGTGAAGCAGTCAGTGTATGCTGTGAAAGAAGTGGCATCAGTGTCTAGTAAGTTGACGTTAATATCACTGACGATAAGCACATCCTTATTTTCAAAAGATAGCTTTGACAGTGTGTCATCAAAACCAAGCAGGAAATCATGAACTGAAGATGACGGTGAGCGATAAATGCAACCAAGAATCATGTTCTTGTTACTGTGATTAAGTGATGAATGGTCGGCTTCTATCCATACTGACTCACAGTGGTTCACATTAAATGTGAGATCTAATCTACGCGTGTAGATGACATCCTGTGAAGTGAAAATGGCTGCACCACCATGAGTATCATTTTGACGATGGCAATAGTCTGCTTGATAAGATGGAAAGCCGTTCATGTTGTTGTCGGCGTCTGAAAGCCAAGTCTCCGATATGCAAATGAAAGTGAAGGCATGCTGAAGTGAAGCGATGAAGTTATTTATTGCATCTATGTTCTTGCGGAGGCTACGAGCGTTGAAATGAACCAGTGATCGTTTTCTTGCGTTGATTTTGCATCAGCAGAGGAGAGAAAAGCCATGGTAAAAGAAAGAATAAAAGGCAACCAGAAAATAACACAAGAGGCGCACAGTGCCTCATACGAAGATTCGGAGGTCGAACTCGGCCATAATTCGATAGACCCTGCTGTCATCACTTTTCCGGGCTTTAATCTGGCAACTTTCTGTCCATAAGTATTTCCACTTATTTTCTTTTTTCAGTGACAGCGCTTTTGAGAACAGAGAAAAGCACATCCTGTCCCTCTCATTCCTTCGCAAACTGTTCATAGCAGGGAAAGCCTTGTCCTACAGGCCATTGCTAACAAGTGCTAGGATTTTACGTGCCAAGACCACAATACCATTATGAGGCACGTTGCAGTGGAAAACTATGGAAATTTTGACCACCTGGGTTTCTTCCATGCCTGGCAAAGATGCTTTTCATGTGCTGGAGGACAATCCCTGTCAATGGCCCTGTTCCACAATCCAGCAGGACTAGCTCTGCATACCTGAAGTGATAACTGACAGCAAGAGAGACTGCTCTCTTCACCTTTCACAAATCAATTGCTATGGTCCCCCATGGAAGCTTGGATGCTTCACATGAGACCATTTCTTCTGAAAATTATGTGTGCTAAACAGCACAGGCTTGGCACTATGGTTCTTTCAACCGCTTGGCAAATTCCTGGCCACCAGATTGATTTCTCAGCACTTGCATAGCTGTGAAGGCTGTGTCTTCACGCCCCTTGTGGCTTTATGATGTACTTTTTTCCAGAATGCTCACATCACTGCTAGAGTGGAGTCCCTGAAAAGCAACTGCTTACAAACCATGATGTTGCTACAATGTTCCTAGGACAGTTTGAGCGCTTGCAGTGGTCAATCGTCTTGAGACCAACCTTGCACGCAAGCAATGCCAAAACTGTACATTCAGGGTCCCTTCCTTGTTCCGGACATGTGCAGCTGAGCATGTCATTTGAAAGCATATAGTGGGTGACTCCCTCCACGTGAGCAAACATGTCAACCTCAGTCAGTTCTCAGATAGATGATACCAAGTCGCTGTGAAGATGCATACACTTATATAATAGTCACATGGTTGACTGTGTACTTTTACAGGTATCTGTTGGAGCTGCAGCCTAGATCATCTCAAAAGCTTCCTCTTGCCAAGTTCCCCAAGACCAGTTGCGGTTTTGTTGAGAATTCTGAGACGAGGCACAGATGTTGATGCAGTATCAGAAATACCTTGCGAGGTGGTTCATACCTATTATAGGAATGACCCTCACTAACATTCTGAGGTCAAGACGGCTATCTGGTTGCTCTAAGTGTCTCAGGTTCTGAGCGCTCATTATTGGTCTTGAAGATCATGTCCAGAAATGCTACTCGACCAACAGCAAAACAATATATTTCCTTTTTGGGAGTTACTCCTGTTACAGTCAGTCGAGCACATTAAAAAGGCAGTTGTAGTCAACTTTGTTCAAGCCTTACATCAGAATGCCACCCGTGTAGTTCAGCATGCCCTGTAGGCCTCCAAAGACCTGTAAGAACTTTCTTTGAAAACCTTCTGTTGCGCACATGTTCATAAATGGCAACCCATAGGCCGACACATTTTGTAAAGCTTGATCTGATATATTCCAGAATAGGCACCCACCTTAGCGAAGACGTTGGCTTCCAGGAAGCTTTCCATAGCACAATCTACCACTGCAGTGAAGACATTGTAGTGAACCATTGTAGTATGCCAAATGCATCAGACATTGCATTCGGCACAAAGGCATAGCATGTTTCCCTAGCTACAGAAGCAGCGCCTTAAAATGTCTCAATGTAGCTGATTACATTGTCATAAACAAAGCGAACTACTACCAGGACTTCATAACATGAAATTCCAACAACGGTGCTAGCAATTTGTGCATAGCATAAATGGTTTGCTCCGAGCACTTGTCATTCCAGCTTACTCTAGCACCCACCTTTGTAACTGTACAGGTGCTTTAGGCTCATCTGGACACTAACTAATAAATATCAACCTGAACTTCTAGTATCTGTCGGCATTTCTGCGCCACATCTGCATTTGGTGTCAAGGGGCATCGATGACGGAAACCGATAGAGCAGCCATGAACCACAGAGGCCTACATGTAGAAGCTCAAAGTGAGGGCCATGCGACAGGCTCTGAACACCAAGCTTGTTCAAAAGGCAAATGCACTTAATGAAAACGACACTGCGTTGGCGTGAAAAATGGACTTCACTTACAACCGGCTCAAAAGTAACAATGCAGAGCTGAATATAAATGATGAGCCTAAGAGCCATATAAGTGATGAGACATTCAAGACAGTGTGTGACCATGACTGGGTATGAGGACAACATGACCTCCACCTTAGTCAAGCTGTGGCGCAGAATAAACCAGCCCTCCCAGAGCAACCCATCCCTGTCGGCCACGGAATTTCACGACATGCTGGTGGTCGTGAGCCAGTATGAAAGGCCACGTGCCAAGTTACCGAAGCTGACAATCCATTTGGCAGTGACTTGAGCAAGTACAGCAAGTTGTGTGAGCAATTTGACCAGATGATGCATCACAAGGAAAACCTAACAGCTAATGACGTGAGAAGCCTGATTACCCACACATACCTTCTAGAGCATATGTGGTGATGGCAAGAGCAGGGCACTACTGAAGCATGCCACCTGGCTGTGTTAGACATTTTAAGGACGTGTTTCGGGATCAAGAACCGACTGGAACAAAAATACTTTGCCTTTGCAAGGCTTCAAAGCATTACTCTGCTGCATTCTTCAAAGTAACCATTGCAAGCTATATGATGAAGTCCTCATTAAGACACAAAGATAGGAGATGCTGGATATCCTTCTTGTCCATGCTATGCAACGTACTGCTCAGACTGCCACAACATGATACTGTGCTGAAATGTGGTTGAACTTATACTATGCAAGCTGTGAGTTCTGCCAAGGGCAGCACTCGGCAGACAACTAGAGCAACTGTTGAAGTTCTTATACGCTGAACTCAAGACCCTCGAAAAGAGCAACTTTGGTGGCCACAGAAGATCTGGCGAGGCAACTCATCCTAAGTCAGTATTTCATTGCACAGCTTCTAAAAACCCGCTGACACAAGCTGTAATTTCTGCATATTGAAGCAGCATTTGACGGGGTCCTACGTCACTGACGTAGTTCTAGCAGAAAACAAGAGGACGCTTTCCACCAAGATGCAGTGCTTCCAATGCAGCACAAAAAGTTGCCAAGGTAAAAAGGTGGTGCAAGGGGCTGCATAGTTTTTCTGCCGAGGTCGCCATGCTTCTAGTGTGTGCAGCCTGGCCCACATGAGATACACCAAAAGGAACTTGAAAACGTCAAAGGCAACACTATGGTTGTTTGTGCAGCTATGAGGAAGACTGATGAAAGTGCTGATGCTTTTCACTGCATGGCCCCTACAAACTTTACGAGCATGGCCAGTCACCAGCAATTCATGTCGTTACATCAAAGGTGCATTGAACGAAAGGAGTGAAAGCATGTTTGTGAGGCACATCTTTCTAGGAACCTGAAGTTTGAGTGTCTTGACTTTACTACCATAGCAATCAACACTTTTACAAATGCCACCAGCTGTACACCAAAGAGGCAGAGTCTTTGAGCTTCACCTGCTAAGTCAGCATTCCAAAAGCAAAGTAGTATTCAGAGTCAGAGATACTCCACTTTTCCAGAGCCATATCTACCATTATGACGACTCCATGAATTGTGGCCTCATTTCAAGAAATCTAGACACGACATTGCCAATGAACTGATCCACTTGCCCACTGACAGAGAGTATGTAACCAGCATGAGGATTGGCTCAAATCGGGTGGAGGCAATGATGACACCTAGCTCTCCCCAATCTGGAAATGAGGATTCACTCATAACTGTGAATTGATAGCTCAAATGGACTTTTCAAGGAACCATAGACATGTACCATCAAAGACAGATGACTTCACCAGTCATGAAAATGGCCAGCATACGAAATGCAGGAACTTGTGTGAATATGTCTGCATGCAAAGAACACCGAAGCATGGAAAGGCAGTGAAAAAGCGCGTGCAAGAGTGTCAAACCAGAATTGCAGTGAGCAGAAAACTGAAGAAAAGTCAGAACAGAACCATGTCGGCCATCTGCAGTTGTTGGTCATGAGGATGGCAACTCAAATAGCAATCCTTCGCTGTGTGGCACCTTCTGAAGACCACATGGCTGGACTGTCTGAGGTCCTCTGTACCCTCAGAAAAGAAGGCCTGCATGGAAGCACTTTCCAGGCCTGGTATAAGTTGCACATCCATGAAAAAGAGGCTGCAATGTGTCATGTTCAAGAAAACACAGATGAGGAGCCCATTTTCCTGGCAGCCAAGGTACACTGGTCATGAGCAGGACCAGTGTGACCATGCAGCCATTATTAGGGAAGTTCAATGTCTGCTTTCCAAGGAACAAACTCTTTGTGAGAACTTGGAGGATCAGTCATGAGAAAATCTGCCTAGGCAGACTTGGCAAGGAAGTGCGATACCAAAGTTGAGAAGTTGACAAAGAAGTAGGACAATATCGGCAAGTGGCAGTGCGAGTCAGAAAAAGAGCTAGGACAGACTTGCCTTCTGCTTCTCCAGGCACAGGAAGTGTTGGCTGAGATCAAGGTACAACACCATGCTGCATTTAAAAAGGAAGAAAAACAAGCAGGATATGCTAAGGAGTGTGCACATCAGCAGATGACAAGAAGGGAGATGTGAGAGACGCGCTTGGGAAGCCATCTGCAAGAGTTGTTCAATGGAAATTTACAAGTGGTTTTGCATGCAATACTGTGGGGCCATCCAGCAGCTGCAAAAGTGTCTCTCACAGCTCGTCCACGAAAAACCCAGGTTTAGGAAGTGCTGCTTACATCAAGGACCAGGTGGCGGGACCGCCTTCCCAGGACTGCCTGTCTGTGAAGACCTTGTTCGACCAGTTAGGCAAGAGGCTGCTCTTTCAACATAGTTTTTATGCTCCCGCTGTCTGTCTTAGGGTCATCCGCCATTTAGGCCAAAACGACTAGCTCCACATGTGGTAGTATTCCAGTAAGTGACACCATGCACCCAGTCACACACCCTACTTAATGCAGTGTTGGTTTGTTTTTTGTTTTGACACATCAGTTTGTGTTTGACACATCCTTGTCTGCCTGCAAAAGCTGCTTAACATGTTAAAAAATTACTAGGCACCATTAATGTTGAAGTGCTGTGCACATATTCTGACAATGCAACAGCTTATGAATGTAGGGTATCACAGACTTCCTTTTCATCTCCATATTGAGGTGCAGTGGTATACTGCTTTCAAGTGAATCTGATTCAACAAATCTTGTGCAACGAATGATATGAGTCACTGAGACATTTAACCTGTTGTATGAACGTTACACTGGTTTAGTATTTACATGAACTTTGCCGTGTTACTCTATACACCTTTGCAATTGACCCTCCATACGAATAATTTTGATTGCAACAGAAGATCTGAAAGCAATGGCTCATTGGTGCAGTGGTAATAAAAACAGCATGTACGATAGACCACTCGTAAAAGTGCAGGCGAATTGACTAAGCTCAGCACCGAAGCTCATCACATATAGCTTGTATTGCGATGCATGTATCAGCAAACCATCAAGGACATTAAGTGAGAAAGGGCTGTACATTTTGAGCATGCGTAATTACTTGTCACAAGCAGTCACATGTGGACATATCAGAAACCTCTGAGGATGTGTTACGTTGCCATTGATTGGAGGCTACGTTTATGCTGTGATTGTGCAAATAAAGCTCCCAACATTTCATCACGCCAAGTTAATGTCTGTTTCATGTTTGCTCGCGTTGTGTGTCTGCGTGTTTATACTACAACATGCCATACCAACAAGCCCAACGTGCAGCAGTGATGAAATTTGCTGTCATTTGTTTTGCATTATTACAAATAATTCTGCAAACCCAAGCTACACCTCAGTGGAGGTTTACATTGTGGCAAGTTACAAATATTTGTGCTCATATCTCTTCACGTGTTATGCTAACATTGAGTGGAGAATATATGTACGTTGTGATCCTGCAAATAAACCACTTCTGACATTTGTTGTGAAGATTGCATCTGTGTTATGTTTATTTGTGTCCAACATGTAACACAAAAACTTTTCTTGTCATTAGTTTTGTGCTGCCTAGCCCAAAACGGTTATGCGGACATCGTCCAGCAACACAGCTATAGGGCACGTAAAGAGCCAAGTGTTTCGGGGTACGTGCTTTTCAATCTGCAGGGGTAGGCTTCACCGCAATACAGAGCTGTATGTGGTGCGAGAACACACGCGAAAATAGAGGCGAATGGCTGCTTTGAAAAACACCTTGGCAAGTTTAATGAGGGCGTAGTACACGGCTTCAAAATGGCTAGGCGCGCATGCTCCAAAAACACAGCTATAGGGCACGTGTAAAGAGCCGAGTGTTTTGGCGGACGTGCTTTCAAATCTGCAGGGGTACGCTTCGCCGCAATACAGCCCTGTATGTGGTGCGAGAACAGGCGAAAATAAAGATTGGAATGGCTGCTTTATGAACCACCTCGGCGAGTTTAATAAGGGCGTAGTCCACAGTTCCACCTCAAATACGGCGGAGGTATTAGAGCTGAAACGGCTGCAGCCACGCATGAAGTAGTTCAGATGGCAGCTGTGTTGACATCAGCTGGAGGCTCGAATCGTTGCCTGCTACCTAGTACGTCCCGAAACTTACGCAAATTCATACCTTCAAACACACTCGCTGCTCTGAGTTTTGCCTTTCTGCATTTACTGCACGCACTGCTACCAACGTCTAACGGTCTGGGTGCTTTTAACTTTGCAAGTTTTAAAGCGGCACAGCACGATCTATTCGTCGTACGCGAAGGCTTAATGGCCACACGTAGATGTACTGTACTAATACGTAGTACATGTAGTACGTAGTACGCGCGTCGCACGCCACGTAAGTGGGCTGCTAGCCGAATACCCGCGTGCTAAACCTTAATTTGCAGCCGCATCGTCCGTCCGCGCGAACGAGCTCCATTCAGAACGACAAAACCACTTACTTACCGAGCGCCAGCTGACGTCTCCATTTCCCAGCGCTGCTGCCTGCGTCGTCTTCCCGAACCGTAGCCAACAGACCGACGCTGCCGGCTTGGCTCAGATGAAGGGGTGAGCACAGCGTCTCCTGAAGCACCGAAAGTGCGTTAGCGCGACGGAAACTTTAAGTGGGTGCCACGTATGGGGCGTACCTCAGCGTCCCCACTTTTCGTGTGCTTCGAACATACAAACAAAAATGCTGACACGAAATCACGGCGTTGGCCAGTGTTCACTGCCGCGCGCGAGCCAATGAGTGCGCAGCTTCCAAGACCCCTGTACAGAGAGCACCACATTGCATGCCGGGAAGCCTTCACTTCATTCTGGAATGGAAATACGCGTACCGGCTGCTTCCGCCAAGAAGTTCATGCACATCTGTCATCATCATGTGTATCGCGTTCCATTCTCGCCAATAAAGTCATTCGAAGGTTTTCTAGTGGCCTCCTCCTTTCTGGCGACGCTACCGACCGAGGTCGGCGTTCCGCTATAGGTAAAACATTTTGCGTGTACACGTTTGGCACAGCTTTCCCTGCAAAAATCCACTGGTTACCGAAAAAAGCGCACGAGCAAAGCAAGCACATTTCCCCACTGGGGGCCGTGGTGAGGGACTAATAATAATAATAATAATAATAATAATAATAATAATAATAATAATAATGCAACCTCGGGCTTCGCAAGCCCACACATGGCCGCTCAACGTTAAGCCCCCACAGCGGTTCACCCAGTTGTAGCTTTGGTGTTTCAGATAATGCGTGGAAAAATCTTAGCAGTTATGAAAAAAGGATATTTGCGTACTTTATGCGCCGTTATTCGCTCAAGGCTTCCCACTGTACATACTAGGGGTTATATTTCGAGCAATAAATATCGGAATTGCATTAAATCACTTTTAAATCATGCAGGAAACATGTCATATGGCATTGTGTTAGCTGGTGTTGGCGGGCACATGTCACGTGATATTGCGTTACATGATGTTAGCAGACCATGAATGCAGCATTTTGAATGCCAAAGGATCACGGTTTTCCTTATGACGACGTGCTCATTGTGGTAGGAGCTAAATAGGTAATGACATGAGAATGACAGGGTCGCCTGCATTGGAAATGATCAAATCGGCACCTTGGCACTCAAACAAATACAAGACCTGAAATCCGCTTTGACATCAGTGTAGTTTTAACAGCTGAGCTGTTAGGGTCGGGGATGTCCTGTGCGTCGAATGATATCATAGTCACGCAGGAGGGAAAAGCCCACCTGCCCTTGCACCCGGACCACTTGCACCATTGCCCTCGGTGCACTACTACACGGCAGAGGTAATGGAAAACCCTTGGAAAACATTTCGAAATGGAAAATATTTACGCGGGCACTCATTTCATCCCAACCGAGAAAGAAAGCAAGAAAGGAAATGACAGAGCAAGAAAGTTAGCAATAACTACAAGAAGTGGTCGTGTTATTATCACACGGAGGTGCTAACGTAAGTGGGCAGATACAGAAGGCAGTGCACCGTGTGATGTGCAGAAAGCTTCAGCCCTATTGGAAATCCCACCAATGGTGGGCATTGGTGGGATAATGGTGGATTATTGTAGTGGGAGAGTGGTGGGCACATCGTGGTTGCTGGGCAGGTGGGCACTTGGTGGTTGCTGGGCAGACGGTGGGCAATGGTGGTTGCTGGGCAGAAGGTGGGCACATGGTGCTTGCTAGGCGGACGGTGGGCAATGGTGGTTACTGGGCAGACGGTGGGCAATGGTGGGTGCTGTGCAGAAGGTGGGCACGTGGTGGGTGATGGGCTGATGGTGGGGACACCACCGGTCAAGAGCGACGTGCAGTAAATAATTGAAACAAGAGCCATTTCAGTAGCTGATCATGCACTAAGTTTATGCAGTGTACTTTATGTTTGTGCCTGAATGTGGCAAGCACGCCGTTCGCTTTTGCCACATGGAATGAATGAATACGTGTGCACCACTTAATATGGCAGGAATGGTTTATTTCACAGTTTTGGCTCTCACCCGCTTGCCCTGCCGGCCTGCTTCTGTGAAGTAGCTGCACAAATACTTCCTTGCTGCAGCCACACGGTTCTCAGGTGGTGGTGCCGGCGCCTCCATTGGGTGGAGCTGCACGTACCTTTCCAGGCAGGCTAAAAACAACACAATATACAAATAAGCATACTGAAATTTAAAGTAATAGGATAAATGAAAATTGTTGCTATCACTTGGAGCATAACACTGCCAGATACAAAAATGCAGCATATCACCTAGAACATGTCCCACAGCAACGAGTGATGCAGCTGGTTTATGACATTTATTAGCTTCAAATAGCCACAAGTGATGGTACAACTCCATGCTGCTTTCCTAAGACTGCTTGCAAGCCATTTTGAATTTTTGAAAAATGCAATGATCTACTTTATAACAGAATATACTAATTTTAAACTTGCCTGTTGAATATCATGGTGGCATACACAGTTACCTTCATATTTTCCTGTTACAGGAGTCACATATAGCACTTAAATGAGCCCTTCAGCACTTTCCCACTGATCTTTGAATGGCACCACCCAAGGAGCTCATCGCCTCATTAATCACCTGCCACAAACATTCAGTTATTACTCTTCTTAACTAATATGGTTCACAAACATTTTGTGGAGTTGGTATTAATGGAGTAAAGCGTCGAGTCTTAGGGAAGTTCCTCTGACTGACCGCTTTCACTCTCCTTTCATCGGAATGAGCATGCTGAAAGCTACATGGGGGGGGGTACTACTGGTTAAAAGCTATACCAGTGCGGTATTGTCATGAGTGACAATTGGGGTATTGTCATGAGTGACAATACCCCTTCTATACCAGCACACAATGATGTGTGCTGCTAGTCACTGTGAGGACACAGCAGCACTCCATGGGATCTGCAGTATCTGTGTCAACAAATCAGCCAATGTTCTGCCATCTCCTACAGTCAACACCTTAATGGTGACATGGTTTGTTGAGAAGCAGGTGTTTTCCCCTGTACTTTGAAACGAAAACTACAAATTGACCATTTGCAAAAATGCTACTGCACATGCACAGGCAAGTGTACTTTCCAACCAAATTACCTCGACTACAGACTCATCTTATTTGGCACCCATCCCTGCCTTTCCTTTTTTTGCTTATGCTCCTCTCTGCACACAGCTCGCAGAGCTCACCAGAAGGCACACTCCCGAGAAAATTTCTGAAAAGCTTTTGTGGTGCCTTCACCAGAATGTGCACGTGTGAATGAGCAGAAATGAAATCAATCCGTGGACAAGTTTCTGGTTGAAAAACATCTGCTGTGAAAGCTAACTGGCATGCTTTTGTAAGAGGTAAATTCACTAGAGCTTACAGAGCAATATTTGGCTGGAAGGGCCACAGAAACCTCAACAAATGAAGGTTAGCATCTTCTTGCTTCATTCAATATGTATTGCATGGTACCTTTAATATTCATAGAACTAAAGCAAATGGAAAAAAATGAGGCATTTTTTATTCTATCCCAAGGCGAACACCACAGGGAAGCAGTGAGTGTCCAGCACTATGCTTTTTTGGCTGAGTGGGCACATGTGAATGTTTTTGAAAGCCTTACACAGAACAAGTTCAGATGACAGCTGTCCCTGTCATGCCACTTATGTAAGGTGCTTCATTTGCCTAAACATTCTTATGACGTTCTCGTAAAAGCAGTGACTACATATTACACTGCATGCAGCTGGTTACAAAAAAATGTACACATAAGAAATGCACATATAACAGGAGCACACAAGTCACTCATTTCTCCAGCATTCCTATCCACATTCGTAACTTGAGATGTAAACTCACCTAGGCTATTTCATTTACAGACTCACATTTCTGAAAGTAGCAGAGTTCCGTCACCTTTTACAACATCCACTTTCTGCGGTGTTGCCTGTATTTTGTCGGCAGCATTTTCCACAGTGCGGCAAGCTTGTCGCGTAAGGCTCCTTTGAGCCGCCTCAGGCGCAGGCCACAGGTGGCGGGCCACATCAGTCGTGAATTTCGAGTGTGATGTGGCCTTCATATTGAACTGCCATTTCATGGCAGGCATGGTCAGGCCCATGCCTAGCTGAACCTGGAGAAGACATGCATGAAATTCATTAAAAAAACTTCACAGAAATGTTTAAACATAGATAGAATGGACAATTTTAATGCAAGTCGGAGTCATCAATAGCACTATGGAGGTTAAACCGAAACATCTTTTTTTAAAGAGACACACGTTAAATACATTCCCATAAGCAGCTGTGCATGTCCTAGGATTGAGGCATTTAACAGGAGTTTTTATACCTGCTTCAATATCTAAATATTGACACGTTCAGACTAGACGACCTGTGGAACCAATAAAATGAGCACAGTAAACAAATGCTTTTGAGGCAGGTAACCAATCAATTATTCAAATTACCTCAATTATGTGGAATGCATTACAAAGCTGTACAACACAGAAACAATGTTCAATGGCAACTGAGATTAAGTATGGCTTAATGTCAAAAAGAAACTAAGGAAGAACCGCATTGTTGCCAATTGAGTATTGCATGTGCCACCCATGCCCTCCTTTTTGTTGTTGATATGACTCCACCTGTTTCAAACTGTAGCCACTGCGAAGTATTCTACCTATAATAAAGGTGTTAATTTCGGGCATATAGATGCTCAAGGTCACTCGGCCGTTTGACTGTATGGCTGCTGCTTCACCCACATATGGGAGAGGAGAAGACAGGATGAGGTGAGAAAGTGCAGCACAAATAGTGCTTAGAAGGTATATCTGAGAAACGGGCTTTACCTGTCCATTTACAACTGCAAATTGCTCTCCTTGTGGGTGCACCGGCCCTGGGTGCACAGCACTTCTGGCCTCCACTGCAAAAAGAACCGTATGTGTTGAAACGCATAATAGCCATGGCATGCGTGGTTATTGTTATATGATCCAGCATTGAAAAAAATCACAGCATATCCAAGGGGGTGAATGATGATGAGTGGCAAAGCTCCGGAGGGAATCATCGGGAAGCCGTGAATCTTCCGTCTCATTCGCCCAGTCGATCATCATGTAAAGACGTGAGAAACACTATTCGAACGCTGGGATCTCGTGTTTGAGGGGACGCTAGCACAAACGCGTTACAAACGTGCAGTACACTCTAGTAAGGGGGAGAGGCCACAGCGTCTTACGCAGCCCATTACACAGACCGGAACTCGCACCGCGTTTGCCGACGCCATCCCATGACTGCTGGGAGAGTATAAGGCGGAGAGGCCACAGCGTCTTACACCAGTTTCTTACACGGGCCGTAACGCGCTAGCACAAACGCGTTAGAAACGGGCAGTCTTTCGTTAATGTTGGGTATTTAGTGTCATCGTGGTGCATGTGTCTATGTGCGCTTCATGGCGTAGTGGCTAGCGCCGCGCGTTCAGAAGTAAGGGGTCCCTGGTTCGATTCCCCGCTTCGGACACAACTTTCGGAATTTTTTTTTCATAAAAGTAGACTGACACGTACGGCGACGATCCAGGAGACTGAGAGAGGCACTCGTTCCCCGCGCACCAAGGCACAGCCCGCGCAGCAGCCAATCGGAGAGCAGCTGTACCGCCAACGCCATCTAGAGTACCTTCACCCAACCACCATATTGTACGCGTGTCTATGGGACAGCGCCCCCTCGGAAACGAGACGAGAAATGGAGATGACACAGAATGTGTACAGCGCCATCTAGTGTATCATCACCCAACTGCAGTTTGCATGCTTCTCTATGGGACAGCGCCATCCATTGTATGCTAAGGGAGACGCTACTCGCTACGCAGGACCGACAACCGAGAACCGCCCAGGTGATGCCATGAGGAGCTTCGCCCCTAAAACTGTCACGTGCTCACAGGTCCAGGGGTGAGACTGCCCAGTCATTTTGGAGGAATTTTTGGAGCACACAAAATCATACTTTCGAGCACTTCGGAGCAGAAGAAATTCAGCTTGGAGCAGTTTGGTACAGAAAAAGCTGCCATTTTGGAGCAGTTTGATACAGAAAAAGTTAGCTTGGAGAAGCTTGGACCAGACAAAATTTCATTTTACAGCTTTTTGGAGCATGCAATCAATTTCCATGGAAGAATGGTGTACTGAAGTAAACTGTCAATTCAGAACAAACGAGAATAAACCAAAATCAGCCTTGTACTGCAACTCTCTCTGTCTACGTCAAAAACAGAGTTTCTAAGATTACCGTGACAATAATAGCACCTGTCATTCAGTCCAATTTCAGCTCCAGTAAGACAATGCCCAGACAGATAAGTACCACAGCATGATGAAGGTCACCGGAGAACACGCCTGTACGGCAAAGCCATGTCACAATGAGAAAATGTGTATCTACTCGACAACGCGTGACATGCAGCACGCTTTAACTGCATGGTTTCATTAAGAGACAATCCAAACTAGCACACTGCCGCATGGTGCCGCCTCCTTCTGCAGCACCTAAGTGTGCCACAGGGTTGCGGAATCCACGTTGGTTACAGAAACGATGATGATGATATGTAGAGTTTATTGGCGCAAGGGCCATTGTTGGCCAAAGAGCGCCATTACAGATGAATTGATTCAAGCAGTGACCGATGACTTGAGATGGTAATGCGTTATATGGCTGGAAAGGGGCCTAAAATAAAGTCGCTGTATAGAGGCGTAAAACATATATAGCTAAAATTATGAAGGTGGTGGGTGGGGTGTTCTATGAATGTCGAATGCATGGTACGTGATTACTGAGCACGAATCCATCCTCAAGGTCCTTGCGCTGAAGGGACGGGAGGGAAGGTGCTTTCCAATAAAATACCGCAGCAACAGCCTCTGCTGAGAGGGCGTGCTACAGGTCACCAGGATAAATGACATTAAAACTATGTATGTCTTTTAGAAACGCGATGATTGATTGATATTTAAAAACAGGTTCGTTGCCCAGGAACATTAAAGGATGCAGTGGAAAATTCACACCTGTGGGTAGTGGAAAATGCTTTTTCCTCTGAGCCTCCAGTTCTTGGCATTCTAAGAGGGCATGCAGTACGGTGAGTGGCTCGTCACATCTTTGACAGACAGGTGGGTCGGCACCGGATAATAAGAATGCGTGTGTACTGTATGTGTGTCCTATTCTGAGTCTGCAAAGTGTAACCTGAGTGTGACGTGTCTTTGATTCTGGTGGCCAACGGGCGAGATGAGGCTTGATGACGTGTAGTTTATTGTTTGTTTGTTTATCCCACAGACATTGCCAGTAGGCCCGTAACTTTTTCTTGATAAATGGCTTTAGGTCCATCACGGGAACGGCCATTGCCGGGGTGACAGCGTCTGTATGGGCATGCATGGCTAGCTTGTCGGCCAACTCATTTCCCCTGATATCACGGTGTCCTGGCACCCAGCACAATACGATTTGCTGAGCGGCTGCAATCGCGGTGCACAGCATTGAATACAGAGCCACAACCACAGGGTTTCTGAATCTGCTCAGAGATTTTAAAGATTTCACTATACTTAAAGAATCTGTGTAAATGACTGCCTTTGCTATGTTTAAGTGCTTGATGTGTTTAACGGCAACCAGGATCGCATAGGCCTGCGCGGTGAAAATACTTGTGCATGGATGTAGGACTCCGGAAGCCGAAAAAGATGGACCGATCACCGCATAAGATACACCAGCGTGAGACTTCGAAGCATCTGTGAAAAATTCCTGGGAAGGGTATTTGTACTGCAATTCCAGGAAGTGCATGCGAATATGTGATAGAGGAGCGTGCTTTGTCACATCTACGAAGGACGTGTCACAATCGATAAGTCGCCACTGCCACGGAGGGAGGTCCACTCCTGGAGGCATAACAGACAATTCCTGCAGTGACAGGCCCATCTCTGCCGCAAGACATCTTATTCGCAGGGAGTAAGGCTCTCTCACGGAAGGACGATTCTCGAAGATTTGATGGTTGCACAGATTGTTTACAGTATTGTGTGTGGGATGTTCAGTGTTAGCATTTACCTTTATGAAATATAGAAACGCTGAGTATGATCTCTGGAGGTGAAGCGACCATTCATTCGACTCAGCATACAGGCTTTCTACGGGGCTTGTCCTGAACGCACCCGTAGAGAGGCGAATGCCTAGGTGGTGGATGGGGTCCAGCATCTTCAAGGCGCTGGGTGTCGCACTCTGGTAAACTATGGCCCCGTAATCTAAACGCGATCGTATAAGGCTCTTATACAGATTCAATAGGCAGCCTGTGTCGCTTCCCCACGTGGTGCGTGACAAGACCTTTAAGATGTTCATACTTTTCATGCACTTTTCTCTAAGATATCTTATATGTGGGACAAATGTCAGTTTTGTGTCCAAAATCATACCTAAAAATTTGTGTTCCGTGTTCACTGGCAACCGCTGACCCTTTAGGCGGACATCTGGTTGGGGATAAAGGCCTGTCTTCCTGGAGAAAGTGACACAGATACTCTTGTGTGGGTTTAGGATGAAACCGTTTTCGTCGGCCCACTTGGACACCTTGTTTAGACCAAGCTGGACCTGCCTCTCGCATGTTGTGAGATTGCATGATTTAAATGCTATTTGTACGTCATCTACATATGTGGAGTAAAACATGTTTTGGGGAATGGAGAGGTACAGAGAATTCATTTTTATGAGAAATAGCGTGCAGCTAAGCACCCCACCCTGTGGCACACCTGTTTCCTGGACAAATGGTCGTGATAGGGCATTGCCCACCCGAACACGGAATGTGCGGTTGGACAGATAACTTTCTAGGACACTTAACATTTTGCCACGTATACCTAATTTCGACAGGTCCCTCAGTATTCCGAAGCGCCACGTCGTATCGTACGCCTTTTCCATGTCTAGAAATACGGACAGAAGGAACTGTTTGTGTACAAAAGCATCACGTATCTCAGCCTCAATACGTATCAAGTGGTCCGTGGTGGATCGACCCTCTCGAAATCCGCATTGATACGGATCTAGAAGTTTGTTTGATTCTAGGAAATGCATTAGGCGACGATTAATAATCTTTTCCAACACCTTACATAGGCAACTAGTTAGTGCTATTGGCCGATAGCTCGAAACTGAAGATGGATCTTTTCCTTGTTTCAGGATTGGTATTACAGTGGCTTCTTTCCAGGAAGATGGGATCTCGCCAGAAGACCATATGGCATTATAGAGGGAAAGGAGAGTTTCCTTAGTTCCGGGGGGCAGGTGCTTCAACATTTCATATATAATGCGATCGGGGCCTGGGGCAGATTTTTTGCAGCAACCAAGTGATGCATGTAGTTCAGCCATAGAGAAAGGTTGATTGTAAGCCTCATTTCCTGTGCTTTTCCTGTCTAGTTTCTGCCTTTCGATTGCTGCTTTATATTGTCTAAATGTATCTGTGTAGTGTGCTGAACTGGACACATGTTCGAAATGTGCACCCATAAAGTTAGCTTGGTCTTCAAGGGTGTCTCCCTGCATATTTACCAGTGGAAGTGAGTGCGTTGGTCGGCCTCTTACTCTATTTACCCTGTTCCAGACCTTGCGCTCATCAGTATAGGAATTGATACTCCCAAGAAATTTCTGCCAACTCTCTCTCCTGGCCTGCCAGCGGGTCCTCCTGCCCTCAGATTTAGCTTTTTTCAAGCTTATGAGGTTCTCTGCGGTCGGAGAAGCGCGTAGCAACCTCCAGGCTTTGTTCT
Organism: Hyalomma asiaticum; assembly: GCA_013339685.2. Taxonomy (NCBI): domain Eukaryota; kingdom Metazoa; phylum Arthropoda; class Arachnida; order Ixodida; family Ixodidae; genus Hyalomma; species Hyalomma asiaticum. The sequence continues at coordinate 17,991 of JABSTT010000062.1, read as the reverse complement.
GTTTCCTCCTAGCATTTCGACAGTCCTCGTTCCACCACGGGACATGGCGTTTACTTGAGAGTCCATTTGTTTGAGAAATGCACTTTGAAGCAGCATCAACAAGAAAGGCAGTAAAATATTCTATAGCAGAGTGCATTCCCGACGAACGCAAGTCAGCCCATGACACATCATTAGTGATACTTTGGAATTTCTTCCAGTCTGCTGTCTCGACTTTCCACCGGGGAGGTCCTGGACTGGATTCATGATGTTTGGATGCTCTCAGTAGAATTGGAAAGTGGTCACTGCCGTACAGATTGTGAATAACTTCCCATTGGAATTCAGGAAAAATGGACGGGGAACTTATAGCGAGGTCAATGGAGGAATATGTTTTGTTGGCGAGACTATAGTAGATGGGTTCCTTTTTGTTTAGGAGACACGCACCAGAGGAGAACAGGTAGTGTTCAATAAGACGTCCTCGCGCGTCGATGCGAGAGTCGCCCCACAGACCGCTATGTGCATTAAGGTCACCTAGAACAAGATAGGGTTCAGGTAACTCATCTATTAGGGATTGAAATTCTTTATTTGTAAGCTGATAACTTGGTGGGACATAAAGAGAACAGATGGTTATGAGTTTATTTAAAAGGACGGCACGAACAGCCACCGCCTCAAGAGTAGTTTGCAAAGGGAGGTGCTGGCATGCTACACTTCTGTCCAGTATGATGGCGACACCGCCAGATGATGCGAAGCCATCCTCGCGGTCTTTTCTGAAGACAATATTTTGACGAAGAAAGTTGTTATTCCTGACGTTAAGGTGTGTTTCTTGGACACACAGCACCTTTGGACAGAATTTACATAAAAGTTCCTGGATGTCATCTAAGTTGTGTAGAAGTCCTCTGACATTCCACTGTATTATTGTATCCATGTTGAGAAAAGGAGTGGTGCTGTGTGCCTTAGTTTGGTTATACCGATCTTACAGAGGCTTTTCAGGCCCTGTGATCGGAGTTTTATCTTTTTTGGTGCGTTCGAGGGAACCTCGACGCACCCTGGGCGCTCTATGCGCCTTCTCAAAAATAGTGTCCATCGCCTCTTCCGGGGCTCTGGACACACGCTCTAACGAGCGATTTGTACGTGCGGGCTTCGTCCCAGGGGACGAAGCCTTTGCCCCCACCTGTGCGGAGGCCGACGTGACCTCCTTGACCCCTGAGCTGTTCTGGCTGATGCCAGAACTGCTAGAAGCCACGGGTGTGGCAGAGTTTGGAGGTGGCAGGGTAGCCTTGGCTGCCCCCACCGTGGGGACGGGTGCCACTGGCGACGGCTCGCTGCTTGCAGGCCGGGCTGGTGGCGGAGGCCGGTGCGACGTTGCCCCCTGACGCGCCGCATCAGCAAAAGTTGTATGGAAGGGAGAGACCCTTCTACGGGCCTCCCTAAAGGAGATGTTTTCCCTGACTTTAAGAGAAATAATATCTTTCTCCATCCTCGAGTTCGGGCAGGTTCGTGAGTAGGCGGCATGGGCACCATCGCAGTTTGCACAGTGAGGTGCCTCAGCGCAGCCGTCTGAGGGGTGTCCCTGTACTCCACATTTTGCACAAGTGAGCTTACCACGGCAGCTCTGTGTGCCATGACCAAATCTTTGACAGTTGAAGCAGCGCCTGGGATTGGGGATGTAGGGCCTGACCGGTAGCTTAATATAACCTGTTTCGATATTCTGTGGAAGTTCACTAGATGCAAATGTTAGTATTAGGTGTTTGGTTGGGATTTCCTGGTTATCTCGCCTGAGTTTAATGCGCTGCACGTTGGTGACATTTTGGTCCTTCCAACCATCAAGGAGTTCTGCTTCAGTTAGTTCAAGTAGGTCTTTGTCAGATACAACACCGCGAGAGCTATTCATTGATCTGTGTGAGGTTACTGTTGTTGGGGTTCGTCCTAATGTCTGTAGACTGGTCAATTTGTTGTATTGTTGCTGATCTCGGATTTCAAGGAGGAGGTCACCACTAGCCATTCTCGTTATCTTAAAGCCCGGGCCCAGTTTTTCTGTCAAGGACCTAGCAACAGCAAAAGGTGATATACTTCGAGCGGACTTGTCAGGTTCCTCGCTATGAATAACATGGAACCGGGGATATGTATTCTTGGGCTTTGCAAAACTAATCAATAAATCTTCGGTGCGTCCCCTCTTGAGAGGGTAACGATCGGGGAGCGGTGGAAAATCACTGGCCATATGTAAATGGGTTCATTCGGCAGCAGCACCAACCACCCACCATGGAGTCCAACAAGGGGACGCTACAGAAGCTGTAAGCACAGGTCCTGCAGACGCCAGTTGTATGTTGCAGCTATAACCTAATACGGAATATCCAAGGTAGGGTACCCACACAAGGTTAACCCTTGCCGCCAGGAAAATTGGAAGTAAATGGAAGAGAGGAGAAGACAGGGAAGATGTAAAGTAGGAGAAAAAGGCGAAGATGTGAGAGGAGAGAGACAGGAAAAGGCGACTGCCGATTTCCCCCGGGTGGGTCAGTCCGGGGGTGCCGTCTACGGGAAGCACGGGCCAAAGGGGTGTGTTGCCTCTTCCGGGGGGCCTTAAAGGTCCAATCACCCGGCGTCGGCTCAACCCCCAGGATCCCCTTTTCCCCGGACACGGCTAAGCCACGCACAGCGACACGTGGGAGGGGGTCGAAACCCCCCCATTGGCTCGGGTCCGTGGTGTCGCCACACACCAAACGCCTGCAGAAGCAGACGCCCCTGCGGGGTTGGTTACAGAAACGAAAGCCGCTTGGCAAGATTGCATTGACCCAAGATACTCGCCGCACTAACAGGAGACACGAACAACCACGAGATGAGCGTGATCGTTCATATAAGCAAGAGAACACGGCACAGGAAGCGCTCCTGCAGTGACAGCGTGAGCACGCGACATGCTGCACTCACATAGGGCAAATCGGACTATGCGGCAGCTGCACTGCACTTTACGAAACAGAACTGCACATCCCCACACGCGCCGTGGAGCGCAAGATGAGTTGTCCGTCCACTCTGGCCTTTTCAAATGCTGTATCATGGTATTACTTCAACAAATCATAGTTTCAAAATATTCCTTGGCACTGCAAGCTAAAGCATGGTCGTGCAAAAAGATCATAATTTCTTCCTTGTTTCAATAGGTATGCTTATCAGATCAAACAAAGGAGGTTTCTGCGTTAAGGTGGCGGTCCCACTCCGGCGGCGCGCTCCCCGCATTTTAGTTGTTTTTTGCGAACGCGCTGTGCTCTCTACGCTGGTTGTGCAGACGTGAGATATAGAGCGTCAGAAAGCTTAACTTCTGCGCTTTCCTACCACACTTAGCATTATTGCCTAGACTGAAGTGTTAAATAACGACAGTGAAAACAGTTGGAGCAAGAAACTGTGTTTTTGGCGTACAACCGTCCGCATTACTGAGTTTCCAGCAAAACTGCTCAGTATAGGGAAATGAAATTTTCTGTGCTCTTAAATGAAATATCATTCTAGAATTCTATGAAGAGAAATTTCGTGTAAAGCAATCAGGAACTTATACAGACTCCAATGAAATTGACCAAAACAATAGAAGTTTATAATCGAATAACGTTTGTCCTTTTCAACGTAGGACAACGGTATTTGGTGGTTTCCTAGGTAGTAGTCTACTTATCATTTGTGCGAAGTTGAGTTACGTTCTGATGAACACATCACGAGTTATTATTACTTCAATTTGGCAATTTTGAGCTCTACTTAGCTACGCATTACTGACGAATTGACAAAACTGTTTAGGTTGAAGCTCTGAAATTTTCAATAATCAAGAAGGAAGCCCTTCTCTCAAATCCTATGAAGAGAAAATTCTGTTTTCCTTATTAGGAAATCTAAACGGGCGTAGTGAATTCAGCTAATTTTTCTGCTGGCCAGGTCGGTACAAATTAGCATTTCTCGTCATGCACATGCTAAGTCACGACAATTGCTGCACTTTAGTGGAATCATACGGTGCCTTATGATGACTCGTGGTCAGTAGTTTTACCGAGGAGCGCCTCAAACTAAAGATTTTTGATAAAATATAGATCTCGAAATTGTTTTCTAGCAGTGGTGCCCTCTGTGGAAAAAAAACCTCTTGCGCGCGAGTTCCAACGTTTGTCAAAAGCGGCGCGACTAAACACTACAAAGCGGGTACGCTCTCCCTCCAGCGAGCCCCATACAGTTTTACCCCCTTCTTGAGACCGGTTTCTGTGAGCGCGCGCGTCACCGCATTCGGGTATTCGGAGAACCATTTCCGGCTTCCCTTCACTGCTTCCCGCTGGGCGCGAGCGAGCACCCATTGTCTCCCCTTCTTCACATCTGGACAATGCCGCAGCCCTCCGACGAAAACATCACGAGGGGTGTACGTTTTTTTTTTCTTTTCTTCTTTTGTGAAACACGTTCAAAAGATGGTGAGATAAGGAAAGTTATTACTGGTGATCGTAGTGTCTGTCTAGCTCAAGCAGCTGACATGAAAGAAGGTGGAGTGGGAGTGAGAGAGGAGGGCACAGAGGAGAGCTATCTACATGTAACCAATAGGACACAATGCCTGCCACTTCTCCGTGGTCTGCGCTACTGAGCGACAAATTCTTTGGAAAGAAACTTCGGTAGAGACTCCGAAGTGCACGGTAACTGTCTTTCGTCTGAGGAAACCAGAACTGAAACACTCGCACGGGAAGGGGAGTGAAAGGAGGGAGTCGCTTTCAGTGGCATTCAGGGGAAGGGCGGCGGCTTCCCCTTGGTGTGGTGTGCCACGCGACGAAACAGCCGACGATCTGCAGCAAGTGCACACCTACCGTTACCTGTCGATGTCCCCTAGGCTTGAGCAGCGAAGACATTCGTGGCACCATTCAACGCCACATACAACAACGGCACCCAGACCCAGCATTGTAGGAGTGGAAAAGCTACCCGCTGTCACCTCGCGCAACATGTTGCACTACCAACGGACGGGACTGCTGCGGTTGCGCGACGGGTGCATGTGGACGCAATCGCTCACAAACAAACCCGTCAATTCCAGGTCTGCATATGCGCTCCCTATTCACCATTGAACCTACCTTTATACACGCAAGTGCCTTGGATGCGGAGCGATCTCCACGTTATTTCACATAACGCTGGAATTTCAGCTTCTGGTTATTCTTCCATTTCCTCTATCTAAATACTACGAGGCTATGCTGCGTGACGTGAAGCCCAGGTGGCCAGCGAAGCCTGATCCGCGTGGCACATAGCGTCTCAGCTGCTTTTGGCGCTACAGGTATATATAAAGTGAGGGCCCCACCCTATATCAATGACCTGAACAAAATCTCTCCCTCTCTCCTTGGCATAACAGTGGAAGTGTGCAGTGACGGGTGACAAGCTATTTTGAAGAGGGTGCTTCAAAAACGAACTACGAGATGTTGCGTGCATAAGCTAATAGCACACCTACCTCATGACCATATGTCCCTGCCCCCTACTCTTCCGTAGTCACCGCTCAACGCTCTCAGTAACCGCGCAAGCGATTTTGAAGTGCACAAAAAACTTGCCTTCGCCTTCCCCGTTTTTCCAGATTCGTACGACGATATCTAGAAAGTTACTTTCTCCATACAGTGAAGCGTGATAAGTTAGGCAAAGTACTTTGTCTCCTATTCTACGCGCGCGACTTCGGTTCAACAATACGATTAGAAAAAGAAAAGCATTGAGCAAGCTCTCTTTAGTGGGAAGTGCGGATGACTGGGTGACCTGTAGCACTCCAAGCATTTCTCAAATGTTGCGTGTTTCGACATCCAGTGAAGCTTTGAGACGCGTGATAAGGTAGTATTCTCGTTGACATATATGGTGTTATATCTCCGTTATCATCATACTCGTGTGGTGGTCTCACCTCCACATTTTCCACCCACTTTTTCGTGTAACCACCGCACCTTCGAAAATCGATCGAGCAGATTTTCCCGTCATTTCTTTTCGCGAAGTCTCTGAACACAAAAAAAGGTTGCAGTAACGCTTCATTCAGCAAACGCGGGATTGTTACAAAATATTCGGGCCCAAAGCCTCCCTTGCGTGCTGCGAGCAGGATGTCATAAATTTGTGGTCTTTGTGCGAACGTCTCGCGGTTCCTTCGAGACCAAGAGATTCTCAAGGAACGTTTGAGCAGTCAGTCTTTGCTCACGTGAATTAATTTACGCGCATACGTTACACGCAAGCGTTTGAGTGATACCCCCCTGTTGTACACCTCTTTGACTGTAAATGTGGCGGTTCACTCAAGGGCAAGACTCCCGATGAACGTGCAGGGCGGCATGACGGTTCCTTTAGCAACGCGGATGACAAGTACCTCTACTTCCCCGAGACACCCGACTATTCGCCTTACCTCCCGTTTCTAAACTCGGGACGCACACTTATGCTAAATTCAATACAAGCAAATGCATCACACAGCCACCGCTACGAACATTTACGTCAAGAAACGCAACTGCAAGTTGCGCCTTGATATAAATTAGTGACATAAAGGAGTCCGTCTCAAGTTTCTGCTTCGCAGCCGGAGAGAGACAGCAACCGAAAGTTAGACCAACACATGGTTAGCAGCATACGAAGCCGCCTTTGTGTAGCTTGCCGTTGAGAAGATCCCGATTGACTGTTGCCACGCGACTTCGCAGGATTCGCAGAAGGGCAACGCGAGGGACCGTTCCCACGCGACGCGCTCCGCTTGAAAGTGCAGTCCGCCAGCATGTTTCTTTTTCTTTTCTTTTTTGTCTGTATTTTATATCCATGCTGCATGCTTGTTTTCAAACGAAGGAGGCAGGAACCCCGTCAAGCTGCTGCTGTGCAGCTTTTTGTTCCTTGCCCTTGCATTTCCTTAGCTTTTTTTTTTCTGTAAAAAAAGGAAAATGCGAAATAAACTTGAAACTGGAGTCCGTAACATATCGGTTGTGCGATAAGTGTTCGCCAAACACTATCTCGTGCGAATGACCGCAACTCTGGTGAAAGGGTACCCCCCGGCACTGGGAATGGAACCCGAATTTGGGGCCACCTATGCAGTGATCCCAACCTCCCCTCCCCTCTCCCATCCTCTTTTCTCCGCAGAACGCTTCATAACTATGTCTTGGCGTTCTTCGCTCCTTTTCGGACTGGGCCCGCATGGAAGGTCGAACGTTCAGCGGCTTTCGCTCCCTTCACAAGGGAGGCTCACTCGCCGATTTGACCGACGAGCAAAAAAGGAAAAACGCACAGTGGGAAGAGGCGGACACGTGCACACAATTTACTTCCTTGCAACGTGAGAATCGAAGTAAAGCGAAGCAGTCAGCGCCGCGGTGGTGTAGTGGTTACGGTACTCGGCTGCCACCCAAAAAACGCGGGTTCGATCCCGGCCGCGGCGGTCGCATTTTCGATGGAGGCGAAAATGCCAGAGGCCCGTGTACTGTGCGTTGTCAGTGCACGTTAAAGAACCCCAGGTGGTCTAAATTTCCGGAGCCCTCCACTACGGCCTTTCTCTCTATCTCTTTCACTCCCTTTCCCCTACCCCCACGGACGCTTAGCCGTGCTCCCTATATGGGCTGCAGAAATTAGCGTCCTTTCCTAACCAAACCACAATCAATCAATCGTGCGCAGAGAACCTATGCCGCATTAGATTGGGCTTGAGCCAAATGTTACGAAGCAGGTCCATGATTGTGTGCAGACATGGACTTACCGGGTGCGTCCGCTACACTTTGATACCACAGCCAAACGTGAGCGTTCGAATGCACGAAAGCACGCCGCGTGGACTCGGCGTCGTTGAGCATTGTCTATAGTGGCGGCGATATGATATAGTTGCCCGTGATGTTCAAGGCAGCGCAACGGCGCAGATAGCAATCAGTCAGAATGGTTTTAATTTCGTATCGCTGTAACAAAAGACACCACGGCACGGAGCGCTGATCCACTGGTGCCACGACACGATTCCTCCCAGGTCCGCCCGCCTCTGCCAAAAGTAGCGAAACATTTAGCCGTAGCCCCGGCTCAATAGGGACGAAAGAGAGAGGCTACGATTAGTACGGGGCACAAAATTGTTACCATTTGAATAAAATGATGCCGCAGCGAGGTGCTTTTGTTTGGGAACTTGTTTCGTTCGTCTGACAAAAGTTCTGTTCTAGTCATGCTGCGGGGGGCGGGGAGACAACGGCTCTAACGCTATTTGTGTGCATAAAAAATATTACAGACAAAAAGAAAACTTCCTTGTAAGCGAACTACTGTGATCGAGCTAAATGCTTCGTGTCATGGGACCGAGCATGAACTCAGAAGCAGGACGTCGTCGAGTGTACGCTCCGAAATGTGAGAAACTCCGTTTCAGTAAAACGAACTTCATCGGCGAGAATACTCCCTCCACGCTGACCAACAAGATAAGGAAGACTTGCGCTGAAACGTACACATTGGGTAGCCGCTCTATTAGATCTCAAACTTTCGGTGCAGTTCATGCTTCTTGAAAGCCGCAGCTATATCAAGCAATTCAAGCATGCATTACAAGGAGAGTGAGCATGGCCTTGCTCTCTTGTCGAATGCGAAAGAGCGCCAGCCTTATAGTTCCCTTTCTCTTGTGATACGTTGAGATTGTGATTCTTTCGCTGAGCTTGCAGGCTCAGAACACTGTCTCGCAAATGAACGTTTTATTTCATGAGGTAGGTCAGTTCTTACAATGCTTTTCTGAAAGCCTGTAGAATTATTGAAACACTTGAATTATTGTCGAGTGCGATTTGTTCTGCTGTGTCACATTTGGGCTATAGCTGCAAACTTCGGCAACGGAAAGTTGTACCATCTTAGAAAACGAAACGATAAACACATGTACGCAGCAGCTGCCCCAGATGTAGCTTGACTTCTGATACGTTAGTGCACGGTGCGGCGTGCCTCACAACAGCTTCTCTTTAGTGTAACGCGCTCAACGATCCCTTGTACGCCACCTGACAAAGGCGCTAATGCTGGAGTTTTCTGTCGTCGTTTGTTTCAAAGTGACTTGCCCCCTGATGTATAATTGCTGGAGTTTTACGCGCCAAAACCACGATATGATTATGACGCACGCCGTAATAAAGGACTCCTGAAACTTTGACTACCTGGGGTTCTTTACCGTCGGCACCGACGTTGCACAGTACATGGGCCTCTGTCATATTTGCGTTCTTCATAAAAGCGACCACCGCGACTTGAATCAAGCCCACGTCCTTCTCCTTATAGCAGCCGAGCATCACCGCTGTATATATACCGCCGCGGCGGCCGCCCCTCGACACTGAAAGCAGATAATTATTCCGCGTTTACTCCAAATTTTCTTTTCTTCTTTTTGATTTTCTCTTCTGCACAGTCACACTGACGCCTAGAATGTGTGATTTCAGCAAAGCAGGATGTAGTAACAAGTCACTGACGAGATCGGGACATTTCGCAGGCGCGAAGCGGGCCGTCTCAGGAGCTGGTCGGTTCCCTTCCAGATTTGTTTTTGGCATCAAGGGCGCTGAGAAACGGATCCTATTTACTCGCGCGAGACAATGGCGAAAATAAGCGCTTTCTGATGCCTCTTTGGTGGGTTCGCGAGAATAATAACTCTTCACACCTATAATCGAATACGAATCGAATGCTGCCACATACAAACCGACTCAAACAATAACTACTCGATTCCGGAACGGAACAGGACATTATTCGATTCCTTGTTTCTCCTACTATGTAGTATTTAATTTTCGGAACACTTATCTCGACAGTACACCTGTAACCTGCGAATTTATAGCTGTTGTCAGTGATATATATAGTTTTACGATTGCGGATATGATTGGACACACGCCCGAACAACTAGACATCTGCAATCGGATATTAGGAAGTGTCTAAGCCCATGCAGCAAGAAAATTTTATGTGCGCACATGTGCATATTCGTGACATTACTGAGTGATAGTTCAGTCATAATGCCTTCTTTTTTACTTCTGCGTTTATCTGCAGAGAATATAGTGATACGCAAGCGGTATTTATTTGCTTGCACTATGGTTGCTTCCCGTTCTGCGAATTACGCAATACAGTAGCTTAGGCGGTGGGTGCTGATGAAAGGCTGGACGCATACCTCGCATACATGTCGGACGCATACTTGAACACAAGAAAGTGCATCATACAGGCACCGATACGAAGACTCGTGTCGAATAACGTAACGGCAAGTTGCGCCTTTTTCTTATAGGTTGTAGAAATGAATATCTTGAGCAAGTTTCCTCTTCGTGTAGGACAGGGACAACGCCCGTTTGTAGGCTTTGTAAAATTCGGATGCTTGCGGTACCCTTTTCAAAACAGAAAAATCATTGTTGTTCACGCAGTCAAGTGTCATGCCTTACAGGCTTACTCTGGACACTGCAGAGAGAGGTGGTTGAAGGCGAAATAAAAGAAGAGACCGCCCGCGCAGACATGCAGGGGAACAAAGCTAACGTTCGTGAGCAGGGACAGTCGCGGCAGTCGCCCTCAGACCTCAAGGAAAAAATGGCACATTTCAAAAACCGAAGAGAGAAAAAAGAAAGAAAAAGACGGACTAAGCACACGCATGCACAGACATGCCCACCGCTCCGAGAGTGGGACTAACGACAGCAATTACTTGCTCACTGGGGGAGCACGGAGAGAATACAGGAAGCCGGAGGAAAGGCTACAACATTGTAGTGTGTCCACCCCCCACCCCTAGACCCCCAGCCCCACCCCCCTCTTTTTGTGTTCCATTCTTCGTTTCTTCGCGTACTGTCCCCGGCTGGTATGAACGTTCACAGAAGCGCGTCTCCTCCTCACCCAGAGTCGGTCGCAATTTACTTTTCTCCGTTCTCCGCTACCCTGACCGAGTGGCGTAGCCTAGCGGGAAACTTTTAACCACGACTGTCATAGTGGCAGTGAGACCGTCACCTTAATGGAACCCCAGAGCAAGGACCATCCCTCAAGAGCGCACATTGCTCGAACTGCCAGCAGAAAGATTTTCCTTGCTGCAAGCCAATGAAATCGTGATGCGGTCACAGCACTCATGGAACGGCGGCACTGCGTATGTTTCTCTACAAAATTGAATAACGTCCCTGAAACTACAATATCAACGCACCGACACTCAAGACGATACTGGAAAATATTCTCAAGACACACGTTCCAGTCAACATGGTAACATGGTTCCAGTCAACATGGTACTGGATCCTGTCTGGATCTATCCCATCATAGATCCAGACAGGCGCAATTTACCATGCAAGTTGAGCACGGAAGGACGAGGACAAAGGGAAGCAACGTACACACACTAGCGCTTCCTTTCGTCCTCGTCCTTCTGTCGCACACGACTCCTAACAAGTATACGAATAACCGAGCCCACATGGTGACCGTCCTCAGTTTACCGTAACCTGGTTAACGTGAAAACAGCCCAAATTTTATTCCGTATCTGCCACTGGCCTTTTGATCAGCATGCCCAAAAATAGTGCGCATAGTTTCCCACAGTTGGAAGCTCCGCAGCAGTGCGCACCTGGTTCAATTCTTTGTGTACCATACTAGCTCCAAGTTTGATCTAAGGTCTTCGGCCGCATTTTCCTTATTTTCTAATCAGTGCCATGTCACTCTGTCCACTCGCCTCTCTGCGAGCCCCTAAGATCAAAATGCACGCGTTTTCACGTACGGACACTGACCAGAGGTCAGGAACGCTGAAGTAGAATTTTGCACAAGTGCCATTGGGTGGTAGGTGGAACGTCAACTGATCTACTCTTTTCCAAAACGAACCATCTGAAGCAGTTTTAGCGCAGTGTGGTGCATATTCACTCACTTTTCCATGTTTGGCGCAGTCTGGCACAGAAATGTACATTTGTACCAAAATGGCACATTTGGCGCAGGAGTCCCACCTCCCACAGGTCTAAACATGTGCCTAGTGAAGCCACATAATCATCACATTATCAATTCCTTAATGCAGTTTCCTTTGCCAAAATGGCAGACAGCTGAACCATTCAGCAGCAGAAAAATTTCAACAGTACCCAATCACAGCGAGAACAATTATGGCTCGGGATAGGCACCACTGCGTGTGTTTCATATTTTATAGCACTTAAATAAGATAACTATTTTGGTCTTAACAGCAATTTCTCACACCACTGTGACATATTTCATTGGAGGAAAGCACACAAGAATGCGCCCCTTTCAATGCTGCAATGCTGCTAAATTTAATAAATGTGCTATAGCTGTAGGCAGAGCAGTTGTGTCCCTAACAAGAATGTTGCATATTTTGCTGCATCCAATAAAATGAGCTGCATTATGTTGCATTTTCTTAGTGCATTAACTTTAAACTAATTATCTTCACTGCAATATTCATCAACCACCAGGGCATCTAAACTGCTGAACTCAGTCACATAATGATCACTCCTCTATATGAAAAAACAAACCGATGCAGGTTTGCAGGTGCAAGTAATGGTAGTAAATACAGTAATCGCTGTGCAGGATCCGCAAATGTGGTCACATTTGAACCCTATAGGATTCGCAGACTGAATTTCATGCAAGGTATGGTGGCCTGTCTACGCAATGCCTTGAAACTGTAAAAAAGTGTTTTTTTTATTTACATATGAGTTAATTTCTAAGACTGCTTGTCTAAGCTCACTTGTTTAAAGGGGTCGTGATAAGAATTTGGAGATGGCCAGTTGTAATTCTCACTGTTTCAATATGCATTCGACAAGCCGATTCCGAAATATTTCGGCGAAATATTCGGTCCACATTTAATAACGCCCGTTTCAAACCCCAGCGTTCTTGCGCCCCCGAAATGACTATGCGACACTACCGGCCGGCATGGTACTATTCGGTGGCGTTGCAGTAAGATATTTTTAAGTTCAAAGGTATAGCGAACTCGCGTTTGCTCTAAAAGAATTGATTTACTTAAAAGCTAGAAAGAAAGAAAATGCTTAGAAACCATGTAGTGCCGCCATTCGGAAGCAAAGCTGCAGCACGGTTTGTTTTCCCGTGGCCTCCGAGGGCGCGCCAATGTCCGAGGTCTGGTCGCTACTAGCATGACGTCAACTGCAGAGTTGACGGTAACACGCGCAGTGAAACCGAAACCGCGTTTTTTATCGCTCTAAATCAACCCACACGGTGCAACGGAACAATGCATATTGTTAATTGGAGGGTCAGGATCTGGAATACGAACTTAGTACGAAATGTTCAGAAAACGTTTCACGACCCCTTTAAGGTATTGCATCTAGGGACAATAGCTAAAAATGGCGTAACTACGAACACAAAATTGATGTGTCGCGACGAAAACTAAACCTCAGAAATCAGAGCTCTGTATGTGGTCTTTCAGGCCACTTTCTCTCGCCGGGGCGCAGAAGTATATAATGGCGGCTCATTCAGTGTGCTCGACAGCCGCGAACGGCAGTGCCTATGGCAGTACAACCTAACAGCAGTGCCTTACATAACCACCTTCAAAGTAAGTCATTTGCACACAAAACTAATGTTTGCTCCTGCCGCTATTGGAAGCAGCAGTGGAAGGCTACTTTCAGAATCTAACAAATTACAAAACATTCTTTGACCACCCTTCATACTGTCATTCCTGTCATACCTTCTCAGATTATTTTTAGTGCCTTGCCATGCCATGCACAGAGCTCAGCAATTGAAACACAATGCTTGGACTGTGTGATGGTCGGTGCATATTGTGCTACTGGAGGGTGCTGTGTAATCAAAGAAGGACCGAAGTGAATCACAATGCTTCAGAGCGCCTCTCACTTTCAATGGGTATCATAAGTCAGCTTCATGTCCCAAGTGCAAAGCAGCAACATAGAAATACTAACATTACAGCATCAAAGGGACCCAGTTTTATCCACAGGCGCATCCGACCTTGCTATCCAAGCAAAATGCCCACCATGCTATCCAAGCAAAAATGCAAGTGAAACAAGTAAATAAGAATACACAAAAAATACCTTCAAATGAAAATTGAGCGTCTGATTGATCAGCCACTTCCTGAACACCAGTGCTGTCCTGTGGCAGCTCTGTGACAGGAATGGTGGCTGTTTCAGACGTCGTATCTGTCTGGCAGGCAACTGACGTGCTGGTAGTCATCTTGGGCTGATTATTCTGCCCTTAATCACGGGCAATCTCTGCATTTAGTTTCATTAATACATGCTCAGACAAATGTTAAGAGATTTCAATTTCCACAAGCATATGAGGAACTTGTTATACATTAAATATATAAAAGTAAGAAATTCCAATACATATGCCCAATATTAGAAGAAAAAGCAGAGATGTGGCCGGGAAACATAATTCCCTCAAATGCGCCTGTGCCCTTAGCACAGCATTCAGCACAATAGGCCTAACACTTTCTGAGTTGCATTCCAAAAAAGCCCATCTTTATACCACACACCTGACAAATATGCAAGGCAATGCTGCACAATTTTCCCAAGAACAAGAATTTAAAAGGAAATTCTTCGCAGTGCATCGCATCTCTATTTCTAAATTTGTTGTGTTTTTAGCTCTTGCACTTCTACACTATAGTTTTTTGTTCTATGGTTTTTAAGGTTCCTGTGAAAAACGTACTAAACGGATTCTTTGGAAAGTCATGAGTGACAATACCCCTTCTACACGGGTATTGAAATGTGAAATTACTTGCATATATCAGTTGCTTAGCAACCCAGGCCTTATTCACTGTAAGAAAGGTGTGCCTGCTCACTCCAGCAAACATGACATGACATACAGCCATTGGAAAAGCATGCCAGGGCACTGAACTGTGTTACTATATTTCTTACAAAGGTTTCTGGCCATTACCTCTTGTTGGAAGAAAACCATGTTAATAAGCGCCCGCATGAGATGCGCTGACTGCTAAAAAGCAATTGCAATGAAACTCTGTCAGGCTCGAACAACTCTATGTGCCCACTTACCACATAATCAGTAGCAGCATCCTTTCTAAAAGTGCATACTACAGTCACACTGTTATGTTCAATACACCCTTTAACTCACTGCCAGACTACGCTGCAATAGGCTTTCCACATTTTCTAGCGTGTACACACACCCAATCAATAATTTTTCACTCCTATGAGACTGGGATAAGGATCACGAAAAAATTACCAGCATGGCAGCCATTGACATAAGCGACTAAGATTTACTGCTGAAACCAGGCCCATTCCCCGAAAGCATCTTCAGCTGTCGGCACAACAGCATGCACATATGCCACAGCATTCTTGTAAGTGTACTTTCATAGGCAACAACCTACGTGCTACACACTGCGATTCTTTTGTGCTTCACTGTGCAGTACTACTTCCAAGAGCATGTTGCAAGGCAGAAATGAAGACAGGTAGTGGTGGGGTGAGCTACATCTCCAGATGAACATAGCTACAAACATACTGTGCCTCAACGTAATGGTGCCAGCTTTTTCTCAGAACGGACACAAGTGCTGGAGAATCCAACATGTGTGGTCATCCACTTTGTTCATCCATTACTGTGTGACTGGCGAAAAGACGAACTAGCGGCGCAGCGGTCTTTGCCGCGCATAGTTTCTGTAGTTTCTATGTCGCTGCTGGTCCTGCACTGAACGACGCACATGATGCGTAGGCTGATGATACTCGCCCCACCGGCTTGGCTCTCTTGCGGCCAAAACAAAGTCGCTACGTTGCCGGTGCAATCTCAGACGCCCAGCCGCAGCAGCTTTCGGTAGCGTTCGCGGGTAGCCATAACGGGAGATGTTTCCCATCACCGCACGCAAAACGGCTCATCATCGCATTTCTCCCTCATATCTGTGCTGAGCCTGAGCCTCCAGTCGTGCGTGCTGCATAACGTCCGAGATTGCATTGCGGCAATCTCGGAGACCAGGCCCCGACCATGCTTAGGCTTATCTGCGCGAGCCTGCGCAGCACGCATGGCAGCACGCGGCAGCGGGCGTGAGGGAACTGCGATAGCACGGAGGAGTGCAGCACTGCGAGTAAATGACGTTATTGCCGCTTGCACGCGGCTATGCCTGGCAACGTTTGGCAGCTTTATTGGGACGCAGGAGTCGTGCTCGAGACACCGCGGATCGAGTGAAGCGGGAAAGCCATAGCACAGCCGTTCGAGGTACTGCGCGGCTTCAAAATTGGCGGTGCGTTTAGTACGCGAGTGCGGCATTTGTTTTTATGAATGTGAGAAGGTTGATTACTGAGGACATTTTTCAGTGTCACGAAAAATGGGAGCACGTTACAATTGATGTTTCACTTTTTTTTTTCTTTGGTCGCGGGAAGCGGGTGCGCGCTAGAATCAAGGGCGCGTTAGAATCAGGTAAATACGGTATGTCCATTAATAAAAGAAACAGCAGAGATGTGCCCGGGAAACAATTCCCTCAGATACGCCTGTGCTCTAAGCACAGCACTCAGCACAATAGGCCTAATACTTTCTGAGTTTCATTCCAAAAAGCCCATCTTTATACCAAACACATAACAAATATACAAGGCAATGCTGGACAATTTTCCCAAGAACAAGAATTTAAAAAGAAATTCTTCACAGTGCATCGCATCTATTTCTCAATTTGTTGTTTCTTAGCTCTTGCACTTCTAGACAATAGTTTTTTGTTCTTTGGTTTTTAAGAGTCCTGTAAAAAACGTACTAAACGGATTTTTCAGAAAGTCATGAGTGACAATACCCCTTCTACACGGGTACTGAAATGTGAAATCACTGGCATATATCAGTTGCTTAGCAACCCAGGCCTTGTTCACTGTAAGGAAGTACCAGCAGCCTTTCATTATCAGAAAGGTGTGCCTGCTCACTCCAGGAAACATGACATGACATACAGCCATTGGAAAAGCATGCCAGGGAACTGAACTGTGTTACTATATTTTTTAGCTAAAATGCTAAAATGCAATTGAAGTGAAACTCTGTCAGGCTCGAATAACTATATGTGCCCACTTACCACATAATCAGTACCAGCATCCTTCCAAAAAGTTAGTGCACACTACAGTCACACTGTTATGTTCAATACACCCTTTAACTCACTGTGTTGCTGGTGCCAGACTACGCCGCAATAGGCTGTCCACATTTTCGATGCATGTACAGACATCACCCAATCAATAATTTTTTACTCCTATGAGACTGGCATAAGCATCACGAAAAAATTACCAACATGGCAGCCACACTCTTAGCAAATGCCCGCTTAAAACAACGCATATGAGGCGGAAAGTAAGTCAAAATTTCGACGCTTATAAATGGCTCTCTAAACGGCTCACTTAAACGGCTCATTTAAACGGCTCTTTTCTATGCGGCCCATTTTTTTGTGGCCCATGCCTATGCGGCCTTCCTATATGCGCGGCCATCTTGTTGTCAGAAGGCCGCTTAAAGGTACCGCTTAAAATAACGCATACCGTAGATTTGATTAAGCGGTATTTTAAGTCAAATTTGTCCGGCTTACCATGCGGCCCAAAATTATGCGGCTCCAAGTATAAGCGGTACTTCTGGATATTTTAAAATAAAAAAAAATCTTTCGTCACGCGGCTGATTTTTTCACGCAAACACTTTTTTTTTTCACACCTTGAGCCACCATCACACATGAACTTAACCAAATCGACACACACTGCACAAGCAACCATATATGCACACAAACACGTAACAGCGAGGATTCGAACCAGGGTCGGCCGCGTGAGAAGCAGACACTCTAACCATTACGCCACAACACCTTACCTGCCTGTGTCGCATTTGCATGGCTATATATATGCACATCGAAATAATTAGGAACTAGCTTGTCTATATTTGATCATATGCTATCACCATTCGCCAGAATATGGATATGAGATGCGCAGACGCGTCCTTATCGATCATCATAGACAGTCAGAGCTATCTCGCGTGCTGCCTTAATTGCTCAAATGCCAATGCAGTTTGTATAAATGGTACTGTGTCAGCTGTGTGAATGACACCATACGGTTTGACTATATGTAAATCCGGGCTTTGTCAAGCGAAATACACACCGTTATCACGGGTTCTTTACGGCGTTCGCAACGCAAAGTGGCCACGATCAGTTTTCGAGCGCATTTCCGAGAACCGGAATCATACTGCAGCTGCCCGATCGTGAGCTCATGAGCTACTGCAGCCTCCAAATGACTACTTCTGCAAATGTTTTTCGAAAGGATC
>JABSTT010001661.1:0-39999 GCA_013339685.2 Hyalomma asiaticum | reverse complement strand
GTAAGACTCGGTAACTGGTAAACCTGACGGCTCCAATATCGCCTGTCGTCTAGCTGCGAAGTTCTTACGTCTTCGAAGTTCTTCATCAACATCGCATCGATGCGGCGAGCGCGTCTCGTATTATCAGAATTCGATGCCCTGTTTCACTTGAACGTTTCCGCTCAAGGAATCTCACGTTCACGCAGCACAGGCATGTACAGCGGCGCGCCAGCTTCCACCGAGGCGCGCGAGGAACGTACACAATTAAAAAAAAGAAAAAACTATTCGCACAGAGAGAATTGCACACTCCGGTGATTAAGCGACAAATCCTGGCAACGGAGATGAGCGATCCGGCGGAGGCCCCGTGTTGGGGAGAACGGACGGTCGAAGGTTCTCATATTCCGCGCGTTGTCGATGGTGAAAACGATTCACAGTTTGGCTACGACGATTACCAGGTGTGACCGAAACATCCAGTTGATCATGCTTTCGGCCTAGCGACAGTTTATTAAGTACACTAAACGCTGAAATAGACAACTCACGCAGCGATGTTGGTTTCAAGGAAAAAATCGTGGGTCCTAACAATGTGCAATCGTAAGCCGCC
Source organism: Hyalomma asiaticum (assembly GCA_013339685.2). Classification (NCBI taxonomy): domain Eukaryota; kingdom Metazoa; phylum Arthropoda; class Arachnida; order Ixodida; family Ixodidae; genus Hyalomma; species Hyalomma asiaticum. The sequence goes on along the minus strand of JABSTT010001661.1, from coordinate 39,419 downwards.
TGCTAGATTCGGATCACGAGACGCGACATATCAATACACACTATACAGGTACTTCGGCAGAACCTTCCTTATACTCAATGTCATAATGTGCAAAAAGCCGCCAATTAAAAACACGCTTCCCACACATGGAAGGTGCTTGAAAGTTTAGCTTCACAATGCGTCCCAGTGGGCCTTCCTTATGCTCAACATGCAGCTTTAAGTGCATCCCTGTTTAAATATCAACTCTCATGCAATGTCAGATTTTACCAGTACAGCAGCTGATGTCAACTCTTCTTAAGAATGGACGAATTCTTGCAGGTGTCATGACTAGCTATACTTAAAAATCATTGCACTGAAAAAGCTATGAAACTTTTGCTTAGCTTGCCTTTTCACACAGCACATGACTTACCTCTGTTTTTGTGGTGAGTAAGCTTGCACAAACATTCAGCATACACTTTTCCAGTTTTAAAGATTTTATTTTCACTCACAAATAAAAAAACACACAACGTATAACCAATACTGCATTTCCAAATGTACAAATGATCAATACTGTATTTTTAAATGTGCAAGTGAATCCTGCACTCTTGACAACATGCGAGCTAAAAAACAAGAGATAAATAATTAAAAGGGAAAAATAAAAGCAAGGGATAAGAAATAATAGGAGGAGACCCGCTGTTTTGTTATGCCTCAGGAGTGTCACTGATATTTGACCAGAATTAATCCATAATGAAGCGGAATGTGCTTCATCAGGCCTTCACAATGAGGGGGCTACATTTTTTTTTACGGCTCACATGAAATGTTCAAATAAGCTACATCACCCGGGCATGAAGTGCATGTGCAGCTGTATGCTTACTCCATAAGAGCTACCGTTTGGGAGTTCATACGGTAGACGATGAAAACTCGAAACAGTACGGCAGAAATGCATGTAAAAGTATGAATAAATAAACAACACAGTAATGATGTTGTTCCCGTTGAATATTCCTATTGTCGGTGTTTCTACGGCACTGTTTTGAGCTGCCATCATATGCCTACTTTATCCATAACAGTCCCTACATGCACAATAAAAGATATCCAAGGCAAAAATATTCTCATAATAATAGAACTTTTCCTAAACACATGCACAATCAGAAAATGGATTGCCAATGTTATATATGCTAAGGAAAAAACTCAGCCAAAAGGTGTGCCTGTGTGTGCCCACGTTGTAGGGAAACAACACTGTCAAATACGTGGTAAAGGTAAAAAAAAACATACTTGAAAGCTTGGGAGGCTGTCAAAAACCTTGCTAGTCAGGAATAAAAACAATTGCACTCTTTAGTTAAGAGAAAGAATAAGACACCAAAGAAGTCCATGAGAACAAAGAATGTTGATGGAATGTTATTCTGCTTATCAATAATCTTTTGCAGCTAGTCCAACAATGATGAAAGCACTCTTATTTTGCACAGTACCCACTGTTATTGGCATACCTAAGGGAGGTGGTGGCTGTTACTGCATGAGGGTGGCCAATCCTCCTCTGGTAAGGGAGTGCATTACATGTAACGCACTCCCCCAATTTGGCACGATAAGTTACAGCACTAAATTTTCATCAATCATGTCAGCAGTAATGAAGGCAGTTAGAATACTGAGTAAGAAGAATAGTAAGAGGACGCGGTAAAGAGAAAAGAAAAAGCAGGAGTTTTTGAATGTATCAAGCAACACTGGTCCTGGCCTTCTTCCTGATTAAAACAAAGTTCTCAATCCAGTGCGGTGCAAGTGCGAACTGCCTACAAGCAGCAATTCTACAAGAACATTCCCTGCCCACTACGCCAGCCCAGCGCTTGCACCAACAGAAGCCAGATATGTGCATTGAGTAGGAAATGTTGGAAATTGTATTTGCACTTCAGGAGTTTCACTAGCATGCATTTGGTCAAAACACAAATGCACTAATGGACCACAATCAACGGCAGTCCTTCATCAACAAACCTCTTGATAAGGAGCCATGACAAATGCAGATCCTGATACAATGTAAAGCATTTACACATCACAGCTAAACGTTGCATAGGCAAGGCACATGTTGTTCCTGACATGTTGAGGCCATCCCTCCTCGACACAATGAGAAGTCAAGAATACAGCAAGGTTAATGTCAGTGCGCTTGAATGGATGAAAAGTACTATACAAACTGAAAGTTCCACAGTGCCGGATGTAGCAACACATACCCTTATAAGTGCTATCTACAAACTGCGGCAGACGAGTGGAAGGTATTTTCAGGTGAGGTCAGAATATACGTTACGAGACTTTCCCCGCAATGTCCCTTCAAATCAGTCTACCTTCTATGTCCCACTCCACTTTGAAGGCATGTGTACCCCCCCCCCCCCGCCCCCCCACCCTTTTCTTACTCATTTGGCAATTTTATCAGGTTGGCAATGTGAGTGTAAATTTGCTTCACAGTCTGGCTTTTCGAAACAACACAGCACTGACAGCAAAGACATTCAAGAGCCGCGGACAATGTCAAATGTGGTTCCAATATTTAAATACATGGCACAAGTGTGACAGCGGCACTGCCCAAACAGACTACCATAAAATCCTGAGCAAGTGGTCCCCTCCCCTTGCAAGAGATAATACGATAAATTTATGGAGAGGGCGCCTTATTCGGTCATGAGCCAAAATTCAGAATGACGGCAGGTGCCAGAGGTAAAGAACAAAGAATAGGTCATTTCATGAATATCTGTAGAATAGATGCATTTAATGCTTTTATTTGATGTCATTGTTCTTGAAGCTGCCAAACGACTCCTTAAACCAGACGCACGAGTTGCAGGCCTGTGTGTTCGAGCAGCCCCGAACATTAAAGTGACACTTGCAACTGATGCGGCTCACATCCATCCATTTCATTAGAGCAACCTGGAACTAATCTAGCTCACTCTAGTCCTATGAAAATGGCAACTCATAAAGGCTATCACCTCCGATCTATAGTCATGGATGGCTATGCACATGAGTATGAAGCCGTGGTGCTGGTATTGTCAGGCATTGAGAAAAATGCAGTTAACAAATTCCTTTTTCTTATAATTTATTGTGGAATTTCTTGAAAAGTTCATGCGATCGGTGGTAAACAGGGCTTAGAAAGGGGTGGAAGCACTTGCTCGCAGAATAGGATCAATTTTGAATCTCTCGAAAAGGGAGCAATGCGCTTTCTCAAGATTTTATGGTAGGAACAAAACAGGTTAGAAATACTGATAGGTAGGGTAGCAGTGCTTTTGTACTAGAGATAGAGCACAGAATAAAACACTTGTGTGGGTTAAAACAAAATGGCACTCCAAAGTTCTAGCGTTAGGTCAATCAATGAAGTTATCAGTGAAGACCTTTATCGGGTGGTTGCATATTTCATTGATCATTTCCCATGCTTGGCATAGGTGATCCATGGCTTCATAAGTCATTGTCCTGAACATCAGCTGTGCCATTACTGTAGTTCCTTTATCCGTCGTCGTCTCGAACAGGTGAACTCTGCAGAAACAATAAAAAGAGTTCAACATTATGGGCTGCCAAGAATTATGAAACTCATCAACATTTCACATCTTGTCCACCAAAACTGATGTGTTCAGCTAGGTGAATTCAGCACGTAATTTGCTGAACTATACAAATGAAATGCTCCATTGATGCGTGACAATAATCCATCACACCATACCGCCAGCCAGTGTGTAAGCTACCACTATGACACGTTCAAAAACAATATGTTACACACTATAGTCCATGCTGACATTCACGGACCTCTGCTCCACTGAACAGATGCATACCAATGTACAGAATTAAAATTGCCTCACCCATGCAATGCCTGAAAATGAAGGGATGTCATGAATGGGACACCAGCATTCCATCTGTACCACACTCAACAGCATGCACACTACTACGTGCACGCACGCCAAACTTAAATGTTGTCCACCCATGCAGGACATCCTGCACTATAGGCTGGTTAGCTGACTTATGTACACAAAAATCCTTGAGACATAACCTAAGACTTACTAGTCAGTCAACAGCCACTTTAAACGCTGAAATAATGAGGCAATTGGTGGGTACACCTAATGAAAGATGGTGTAAGGTGCACTGGCAAGGGCACAGTGAAGAGAACCAGACAGTAAAAATGCCAGCTCTCAGAGGGTGCAAATGTGGCAGAAAACAAGGCAGACAGCATAATAACGGTCATTTATGTTCGTGATTCAATGCAGCTATCATTAACAAATTTGTCATTTAATGAGACAGCTAACTGTGAAAGGCTTCACATAAATGCGTACTTGAATATAAAGCTGATTTATTCCACCTTCTAAACGGAATTACTCAATATAAACTTAGCATTAATGTTGCTTCATAAACGAGTAAATGTGCTGTGCGACATTCAAGATAGTTTATTTGTGCATTCACATTCACTTTGAACACAACCCCAATCAGATGCACCCAGTCTCAAGTAGTTTGTCTGGCAGTTTGTACAGGTGTGTGTGCAATTATATATTATTTGATGTAGCTATACAATATACACCTGCCCAAAAATGAGAATCTGTGACTTATACTGTTTACTCTAGGAGTTGCACTTTGCAGGGGGAAGCAAGACACGAGTATCCGAACAGGATTCTTAGCAGCAATTAGGTGATAAATGCTTGACCTACTCCGTCTATTAGATACCTGTGGATTCTGACAGTGGGCTGGGCCCTGTACATTGGCATGGAGTGAATGCTACAAAAGTTATTTGCGGTCCCCTGAAAAGAAGCAATTTACCTTCTGAAGTATAGTTTGTAGGACGCTATGAACAATTTTTTTATATGCAACACAAACTAAATATCCTTTTGTCACCTGACAAGACTCTCACCTCCAGTGAGATGTGCAGGTGCTTCTGCTCGATTTGGTGGGTTGTCATAAATGCCTTTGGTTGTCCTGCGTGAGAATGACAGGCATTAGGCTTCAACATACACTGCTTGCAGAACCAAGAAAAAAAACCACCGTGCGTAAGGAATGTTTAAATTAAAATGATTTCACATCTAAAGGAACGCTGAGTGGTCGCCATATATTAATACGGATGGCATCAGTTCACTTCAGCAACTCAAAATGAATTATTTCGTGTGCACAGATGTTATACAATGGGCGGTCTACTTAAGGCAAGACGTATGTCGCATCTTTTCAAGTACTCCTTGTGTTGCAAATGCAAGGTGGTGTCACCATGCGTTAATTTTGCACTGTCTTTCTCACTGTAATTAAAGCCGCTTTGTAGAAGGATAAATATATTTTCGTATTTAGAAGTACTGTATGATTAGATGTAAGGAATGTTTAGTGACGTTGCCGAGTCGCGAACTCATAAACAATAACAACAGATTTGACTTTTGTCCAAATAAAATTGCCGGCCTAAACGACGCCTTTTACAAAGCGTCACTGACCTTCACGTCTTCTATTAATCTTAATAAACTACATTAACTTGGCTGGAGTGACTGCCGAAAAAAAACGGTCTCTGAATGCATGCATTAAACGAGAGCCACCGTGTTAATGCTTTCCCCGCGGCTTCTGAACTCAAGAGCCACATTTATATTACGCGAGGTTGGCCAGGAACGCGCTAATTTCATGAACAAGTCGGAGCAGAAAAAGACGCACACTTTCACCGACCCTGTTTTACAAGAATCGAAACTTACCCAGTGAGACGTGATTCACGGTGCTACGGCAGAAGCATGTTGCTTAATGTTGCGCACAACGACACCTCAAGCCAGGCGTTTCTCAGCATGCACGCCCGGCTCACGGCTGTCTGTAGCCGATAAGGCGGTATCACTGCATGGTATCACGTATCCGCCGCGGTGTCACTGGTTCTCTTGGTTGCAGGCTCCCGTCGCAGCGCCTTTCATGTCTGTACTGCGTAGTACATCTTGACGCAAAACACTAAGTTGACTAAGTCGAACAAGAATTTCACGCCACTTCAGCGGCACGGCGTCAATGCATGAGGCAGTGAAGCATGTCAACAAACCAACAAAAACCGCGAACTTTCAGAAAAATGCCGCAACAACACCCAACGTTGGAACAAAACACCGGACGAAGTGCGGAGGCGCGGAGGCGGCAGAAACCGCCGGCTGTCGTTCCCGTCGTTCGTTTCGCGGGTGAGGGAGAGGCGACTAGAGGGAAGGTCTGATGAGGGAGGGAATGCGCTCAATGTTGAAGGCCTCCTCCTCGCGTGGAGAGACTTCGCCGACGTCGCAGAGGCACCGGCACCTTTTTTCGCGCCAAAACGAAGAGCAGCCGCATATAAACGTTGCGTGCGCTCGGAGCCGCATACATGGGGCCCCAGCCTGCCGCCTCATGATTTGTCACGCTTAGCGGAGTTAGAAAGCCCTCCTATATGCGGCACATTGCGACTGAGTGGAAATGTGCCGTTTATGTTCAGGACGTTATACGGGACTTGACTAAGAGTGCACTGACATAAGCCACTAAGATTTACTGCTGAAACTAGGCCCATTCCCAGAAAGCATCTTCAGCTGTCTGCACAGCAGCATGCACGTATGCCACAGCATTCTTGTAAGTACTTTCATAGGCAACAACCTACATGCTACACACTGCCATTCTTTTGTGCTTCACTGTACAGTACTACTTCCAAGAGCATGTTGCTAGGCAGAAATGAAGACAGGTCACTAGCTCGATGCAATCGTGCATGATCATAAACAATGGAGGCATGAAGAGACATTGCTATACTGACACTACCATCGCAAATGTACGTTGCAGTACTGCCAACATAAAGCTGTTTAAGCAAAGTGCACAATCTTAATAAACAATAATCCAAGTGCACAGTGCCACCACTCGCTACTACCTCCTTTTGCAGTACTGCTGGTAAGTTCCAGAGATATCGGGTGAATGTCATGTGCAGAAAGCACATTATATCACTTCGAGCTAACAAGATACTACTTCGTGCACCTGTGTAGTGCAAGGATCACTCCTACATGCAGAAAATGTACATCAGCATGGGCCCAGTAGTGGTGGGGTGAGCTACAACTCCAGATGAACATAGCTACAAGCAGTAGCAGCTACTGTGCCTCAACGTAATGGTGCCAGCTTTTTCTCAGAACGGACACAAGTGCTGGAGAATCCAACATGTGTGTTCATCCACTTTCTTCATCCATTACTGTGTGTTCTGGCCCCTGTAAGTTTTGAAATACCACCTAGCCCCACTGGACAACTGTGCGAGAGCACCGTAATTTCTTTCCTAGTTGTAATGAAAAAGCCTTGTAGTGTGTACATCACACAACTTTTACCATGCCATTGCTTTTATTTTATTGTTGTGAGAAGAAATGCATGTCAGAAGATGCAAATCTGCACTTCATGCTTATTTTGTTCTTTTAGTACGTAAATATGCCGACCCCAGCAGCTCCATGTCACTAAGGTTTTACTGTACAGAGCAATAGGCAACTGAGAAATTCACCATCTACTCACCGATTTTGTCCAGCAAAGCCATCCATCAAACGTCTGTTTGTCTCTTGCAATGCCTTTAGCTCCTTTTTCAGTTTCCTTATTTCAAGCACCAACTTATCATTGGTGCCTGCTGCTGTGTCCTGTGGTCAAAAATTCAAGCAGAGTGATAAAGCAAAAGGCTGCATACCAATTAGACATTGAGTAGCTTGGTTTTATTATTATGAAGTACAGTTTGGTTCCAAGGATTTTATACCCACCCTGTGCTGCTCCAATATCCTATCATGGAGCGCCTCAGTCGAGACAGCAAGCTGTCTTTTCACATCTCGTCTTGATGGGTCCTTCTACACAGACAGGATAAGTTAGACTAGGAATGATATGCTGCTTTAAAGATAAGCACTCAGAGCCTCAATCGCATGAGCCCGTTTTAATGTCAAGCATTCCCAGCACCTCCTTGGTGCATTTTAGTAGGTACACAATTTCCTGTCTTGTCTTACAAAGTTAGGCATTCTAGTATGTCAAAATTTATAATTCCCATATCCATCTCCAGTTGAGGTGTCAGGATTTCTTAGGCATCTTTTTTTCCCACTTCGCTGACAATAGTGGCTGAACTGGCTTTTCTTTACCACTGTGTATGAGTGCACAGCTGGGTAGACACCACCGAAAGAAAGACAAAGGACGCGAAATCTGGCCCGTTATGTTTCAAAGCAAGTACAAGTTGGATTGGATTCTTAAGCAGCACGTGACAATCCAGTGGTGCCTTGGCGCAGTGTGTGATAAGGACATGAAGCAGGGAGGGGGGGGGGCACTTTCTTTTTTGAACAACACATAAATTTGTAACTAGTGATGAATTTTAAGAGTAGGCTATTGCACAGGTAGAAGCACTCACTTGGAATTTTTCAGTGCATCTAATTTGGCTCAAACTACAGGTATGGCTAATATTAAATCCAGCCAGAAGCTACCATCTTTCTCAACTTGCCATAAAGCTTTTGCATTTGTGTTCTCTCAACTGGACATTTCAGAACTGCTCAAGACATAATGAATTTATCTATCCGTTTCTCTTCCCCATAAAGTACCAGGCATTAAGCACTGCAATGCGGTTACAATCTCTGTAATTTGTCCACTTTTCAGAACTACTTTGTTTTTTAGAAACTTCTGATGAATGGAACCACTTTTGCAAATCCATTGCAAATATGGTGAACCATCAACTTCCCAAGGCACCAAGAACTAACTTTCCAAAATCTAACCAGCAAGCAATAGCTTTTACTCGACCAGGTGCTCTCCTAATATCATTTAATTTGCAGCACGTTTTCATTCATTACTAGTGAAGCCTTCAGATGCTTATTTTTTTATCATATTTAACAGCACATCGTAACTCATCCATGCTGCAAAGCTTTAGCTATGAGGGTACACTGCATCAATCAATAATAAACAGGCAGATAAATGTGACCTGAATCATGTAACATCAAATCTCACAGTGCACAGGAGCTGCCAAATTATTTTTTCATGCCAACCACACAACCTTTATCTCAGTGGCATTTTAATAAAACACTCACTGATTGGCAAAAAACTCGCATGCAAGCAGTGTCAATTGAGTAGACCTTTGAGATACTTACATTTTTCTTGTGAGATGGTGGCTCTTCAGTCGAAGCGTTGATAATTCTGGGAAATGGCTCCCTCATTTTCTTTAGTTTAATATTTAAAGCATCCAGAGTTTCTACAACCAAGAAAGCACTACAGTATTATTCATGGCATCTAACCAGTCAACCACAATACAAATTTTGTTCATGGACAGGGGGAGACCTTTTAGACTTATGAACAACTAGTATTTTATCAGCAATTTAATGAAGTGACCTAATCTAACTGGCTACCAACACTGCCAGCAAAAAACATCCAAGTACTTACACAGGAATGTAGAATAAACATTGCCTGAACTGCAATGCTTGCCAACACCTTTGCCACTTTGCCCCCACCTCTCGAAAATCGAAATTCTGGGTAAACTCTTGGCTCAGCTACCTGTTTTCTGTTTGCCAAAAAGGAAAGAAAAAACCAAGCATAGGACACGGTCCAGTGGAACTGTCGTGAAGTGTGGAGACCTTGCAAGGATGGAGACTTTGGTTGTTAAGATACAAATATGCTCGCTGCTTGCCACGATGAGGAAAATGAGATGAGCGTCCACTCACGTCCCTTTGCCACGAGTCCAACGCCTTGAACAATAAGGAAACAAACAATGGCGCATGTGCAGTTGAAAGAAATGAAACGACGCTGTATTGATAGTTCTGGTGTCGACCTAACCATGCAAGCTTGCGTTTTAAAAAATTATACATTTTGCGTTCCAGATAACGTACTGTGCAGGTAGTTGTGTATGCGACACTCTTTTCCTTAGTCTATCACATAATTTGCACCCACCGAGCATTCGCAAGAAACGCATCCATTATGGTGAATCATTATGGCAATTATAGGCCTTGAAACGTCTAACCGCCAAGCTTCCACGGAGAGCACGATGCACGTGCTTCCCTTTCTCCGCGAGCTGTCTCGCGAGACAGAGGGCATGTTGGCGTCGTGCCCTACAGTGTGCCTTTACCGGGCCGCCCGAGCAAGCGCTGTTTCCCCTCCTCAAGAATTCTTGCTCCGTAGCCTGCACCCTTCAGAGACTGCATTCTTTGAAGGCTGATTGTACCACTAGGCCTGACTGGTGGTTACTTCGCACATGCATTGTTTCCTATATTTCATTTCTGTTTGATTATATAAATCAATTGGTTGGAAGCGCTGCCCATTATGTAACCTTCACATCTCTATTCTGTGTGGTGTAGTGTCCTTCTAGTAGCAGTTATGCTGTAAAACTATGTTCTTGCAAACCACATGGGTTGACATGAGACAAGAGGCCAGAAAATGGCCTTAGGCTTTTTCACAAAAGATGCAAAGCAGAGGAAATGTGCTATCCGCGAAGATATCCATGTGTCCTACCTAGTAACTGTACAATAAAATCACACTCATTATAAATAACGACGACCCAGCAGAGCAATATACGAATGACCAAACAAAGATCTACAAAAGTGTGAACGTGAAGCGCTCTGAAGTAAAGAAAACATTGTCGAGAGGATGGGCCCTGTTTGCAGCAAGGATGAAATTCAGGGCTTAGACACCAAAAAAAAAAAGAGCTTAAACAATCACCTGCCGTAACTTTCCACATGTGAACCGCAGACGGAATGACAGGCATGGCCAACCTGTCTTCCGTCGTTAGGGCAAGCATCAACTCAACCTCGCATTCGGGCGCGGTACAGGTACTAATATTACATCCGATAGTAGAATCCTAACAGCTACATCTCAGTCACGTTTATTCGATCTGAGACACAACAACCGGAATATTCATTGCATTAATCCGCTCCTTAAACGACAAAATGTGTCGCCGAGCTTTGCTCCAAACCTCCTGTACATATTACAGCACATTAAGAGCTCCAATCTCACTGAGGTGCATTACTGAATGGTCGTTTTTGCTAAATCTACGAAGAAGGAACAATGCACACGTACCGTACATACAGTATCACTACAAAGCACCACGGTGGCTCTCACGGCTCCAATTATAGTATAACCTCTTGGGCAAATAAATTTCTCTGCAGACAGCCAACCACCGGTTAACGCACACAAATTGCGCAGTGTAAGAAATAAAACCACCGCGAAGCTCTTACCTGCAAGGGCATGGACATAGGCAGGGTAATAGCCCTCCGTGGTGCCATCCTCGCTGCACCAGTGGGCTTGTACTTCCTTCGACTTCGAAAAATCGTCTTCATCTCGAGGATTAAAAGATTTAATTAAGTTCACAGGTACTATCGCGCGATAGTTATCGCTGTACCTAACGTACGCAAGCATAATGAATGCACAATCGCACAGTAACACATCAATACCACCCTACGTAAAAACGCGCTCTAGCACATGTGGCTATGGCTACGACTTTGGAACGATCCCGTGCGCAGCACCATGGGACCCAGCCACCAACACCACGCAGCTGCAAACTTTGGGCACTTTGGGACGTACCTTCCTTCACACTCCAGTTGCAGTGTATCAAAATATCTTTCTGGTACACTGTACTCCGGTGGTCCCCGCTGAAGCAGAGAAATGAAGCGGTGTCCATAATCCATAACTCGATGTATAGTAGGATGCAACTTAAGAAATAGGAGTTGGCAACGAGGGCCGTCGAGCAAGCTAACCACGTGCGTCGGTGTTTCTCTGCGAGCCAATCACAGAAGCAAACGAAATCGTCGTCATGGGACCTTCTAAAAATGGCGCCACGTTTATGCCTTCTGGAGCTGCGGATCGTCTGCTGTTCTTGAATCCTTCATCGGTATAAGGCATGAGGTGCTCGAGAAGCATGGACAAAAATGCGTGGAGTCTCAGCGTTACAATCTTCAAAAGGCCGTGGTACAGTTTGATTTCCCTTCCGAGTGCGTTTTATGCGTGAAACTTTACCGGACTCAGTTGAAAAACTCGGGTGCCGGCTTTTGTGGCGTGCAGTTTTTTCTGCATTGCAAGTGCTATATTTCTGCTCAATAAAGAATCATACTTTTCGTGTTTCACTATAACAGAAAGAATAATTTATGTACCTATTCAATCTTGTTGCCGCCCTCACTTTATTTTGGTTACATGGAAAGTTCAAAGGAGAAACTATTCTAAACTTCGCGGAGGTACATTGGCTGGCGGTTATAAGGGCGTGGGAAGGGCTTCACTGCAGACTTGAGAGTTGTATCCGACGGGCGTGCGTACACGCAAATACGACGCCTAATATGACGTATTTATTTCTTCCGAAATCGCGTACTCCGCGCACATGAAAATTTTTTCAGAAGGCGCCGCAGATTTGCACATGAGCGTGGATTCGGACGCCGCGCTGCACTGTATCTGCACCCAAAACACGTAAAATGCCAGCCTAGTGTTAAAATGAACAGAGCAGAGAATTTCAGAGGACACATTTTGTTTCGTTCGGCGTTCCGATATTCACGCATTTGTGTGTACGCTTTAAAAAGCGCATTGAGCATACGTCTGAGGAACTACATTGCTGCGCTTCTCACACGTAGTACGTTCGATTTACACTAGAAAGGCTCCTTTCCTGTGCTATTTCGGCCATCGGCTTAGACAAGGGTCAGCGTCGCACATACACTCATAAACTTGCTCGACCGCTACGCATCTATTGTTTCTGCAGTTGCGCCAATCGCATCTTAGCACGTGCTATCTGTGAAATCATGTGTGATGCTGTTATTGCCCCTGATTGATTGGAATGTCTCACGGCGCCCTACAGTAAACGTCCAGCGATTCAAGCGAGAAGCGCACATATTATTTAGAGCCACGAAAACTCCACGCAGCACAACATTCCCATGAATTAAGCGCAAGTCGAATATACACAAGATAAGGCATGGAAATTTAGGGTCTTAGCAGACGTCGCGAAACCCAACTTCATGCTTCGAATCCTGTCATTTGCCATGGACAACTGCACGCGAATACGCTCCCAGTTGACTGAAGAACGCGGTACACGTCGAACCCTTGCGCTAAATGTGGCAACGCAGAGACAACAGGCAAACTGCCAACACCGAAACAACACCGAAACCTGTGTACAGGTTTCAGAAGCTAGCTTCACATACTAGTCAGACGCATACGCTCTGCAGAGATGGCGATCTTCAGTCTGTTATTACTTTTGATTTTTGCCGTGCGCAGGACGCGTCGCGGAGTTATTTTTAATTTTTCTCAATGAAGTTTGCTCTGAAGTTTATTTTAGAAGCACGTGCACTTGAATCAATTTTGTCGTGAGCGTAACGACGTGGTCATTCACGGTGTAGTACGTTCTTTCCAGATGTTTCAAAAGTCAGGATTTCACAGTGTGACGCATGTGAAAACGCCCCTCCACGGTGGTCTAGTGGCTATGGTACTCGGCTGCTGATATCCGAGGGTCGCGGGGCCGAATCCCGGCTGCGGCGGCTGCATTTCGATGGAGGCGAAATGTTGAGGCCCGTGAGCTGTGCGATGTCAGTGCACGTTAAAGAACCCTAGGTGGTCAAACGTTCCGGAGCCCTCCACAACGGCGTCTCTCATAATCAGAACTGGTTTTGGGACGTTAAACCCCGCAAAACAACAACATGTGAAAAAATGAATATTTAGCAGTCGCATTTCGCGTGAAAGGTAAAGGAAAACGTAAGATTTGTTTTAACACGATGTGGACGGTGCGGGGCGACATGAAGTCGTTCGTGCACCCGTTTAGTTCCTGCCAGCTGCCGGCTCGGCAATCATACCAGCACCGTCCCAGAATCTGCTCTGTATATACAAAACACGTGCGACCATTGACAGGTTAAGAATGCACACTTTTGTTTCATATGAAACATTGCTACAGGTCCAACGATGGTTTGGGATAGTTGATGTGATATATACAGTGGCCAGAGGGCAGGTGAAAAAACAGGGCAGACGCGTGCACGAGAACAATTAATGTGTAATCGCGCATGTTAATTCTGCCACGCGCACGTCCGAGGCAAGTGATAAACCAACCATTAAGCCTGTTTCTTCACCTGTCAGCGCTACACCGAGGGAACTGACAGAACAAAAAAAAAAGGGACGAAAAATCCAGATTTGCTCAAAATTTAAGGAGGCCGTCATTAATCACTTCTCATATGAAAGATTTACCATTATCGACTGTTTGGCTGCCCATATGCGCGATGTCAAGTTGTAAACGACTTTATGATCATCATTTGCAAGTTGAGCGTCTGCCTTGTCAATTTCCCTTATCACTTTCCTCCCAAGCGGTCATACTATTTTATAGTTGTAAAGATCCTTTCGCACAGACGTTGTTTTTAGGTTTTTTTGAAAGAACACTCAACGGAAGGCATACACGCTGCTTGACAATCGACGTTTATCTCTCCATGCAGAAACTACGCACATGTTGACCCTGCACGACACCAAAGAAAAATACACGTCGTAGAAACCCTGTTTGCCACCGCTTCAGTTGTCTTATACGACGCATGCATTGGGAGAGCCAGCACAAATACAGGAGAAATTATTATGTCATTCGAAATCGCACCAGCTTCAACGGAAAATAACACAGCGCTTGGTGGCGCTCTCCTTCACGACATTTCATCGAAGGTTTCTGTAACATCTATCTATTTCTTTATCGGTCGTCGTCGTGTGTTTGTGCAACGCGTTGGTTTGTGTCATACTTCTGTGTTTTTGCCGATCGTTGGACCCTTTGGTTGCTACACACTTGGGTTCTTGTCGTCGTTGTTCGACTTAACGCCGACTGAAACGAAGCGATGACAGAGAATCCATCCAGGAAGCGGCGCAAGGTGTACTTGGAAGGAGATGCCTACTTCGACGTGCCGACATCTACGTTTTACAGGCATGAGAAGGCGCACGACCTCGCATCGCGAACTGAGTGCCCGAGCGCAGGTGACAGTGGCCAGTGCAATACACAAAGTTCGCCGAACACACCTCAAGGTGGGCCGAGTAGCGTTCCCACAAGCGAAGTCTCTTCTGGCAAAAGCAGCGGCAGCTCTTTACTCGAGAGCGATGAAGAGCCTGACGCCAGTGGTCATCATCGACGTGGGAGCGCGTCATCGGCAAATGCAGCACAAGATGGACCGAGTGAAGTTTCCTCGGATGACAGCAGCGGCAGCGCTCTGCTCGACAGCGACGAAGAGTCGGGCGGCAGTGGTGAACGTGGGAGCACGACATCGCCGTCGTCCAAGGCTGCACAAGGTGGGCTGAATGAAGTTTCCTTGGACAGCGGTAGCAGCAGCTCTCTACTCGACAGCTGTGGGGATTCTGACTACGGGAATAGCCTGAACAGTGGTAGCTGCAGTTCGGAGAATGACTACAGTGATGACGGCTGTAATCAGGACTCGTATGATGAGCCGGACGAGCCTGATGCTAGTTTTCTGTCGTGGTTTGCGCGTTTTGGCGGCCAGACATTGCCCCACTCGAACGTTACGCAAGCTGGTGCAATAGCGGCGCTGATGTCATTCGCAGTTTCGCATGGTCTTACGTGGGCTGCACTGGGGGACTTAGCGAAGCTGGTGAACTTTCTTCTGGGCACGAATGCCTGGCCCCAAAGCAAGTATCTTTTCCGGAAGCGGTGGGCAAATGATGTGCAGCGCATTGTAAAGCGTAATTTTTATTGCGAACGATGTAAGCGTGTCATGACAACGAATGAAAATACTGCAGAATGCAGCAGCTGCCACAATATAAGAACAACGCAGTCATTGAAAGCTGAAGGCTCTTGCTTTATAATCTTAGACATCGCAACCCAGCTTGGCCTCACTATTGAACGCACGAAAGACGAACTAAGTGAGAGCCTTCAAGGTCTTCAGAGGCCGTCGTCAACTGTCAACGACATAACGAGGGCCCGTTGTTATAGCCAACTGAAAGAAGAGCTTAACCTTCAGCCTGACGATGTCACATTGACCGTAAACACCGACGGGAGCCCTGTGTGGAAATCTTCCAAGACGTCAGTGTGGCCCCTGCAGTTTATGGTAAACGAGCTGCCACCGCACCTTAGGTTTAAGCACCCTGTCCTTGCAGGGCTGTGGTTTGGAAAAAAACATCCTGAGATGCAACTGTTCCTTGACGAATTTGTCAAAGAAGTCAAGGGCACACAAGCAGTGAAATGGGTGCATAACGGGAACGTTCATTTGTCCAGGCCGCACGTACTCTGTGTGTCTGTTGATGCACCTGCAAGGGCCGCTGTCCAGAATATGGTGTCGTTCAATGGATATTTTGGCTGCACATGGTGCCTGAATCCTGGAGAACACCGTGAAGGTAACTATGTATTTTGTACTTCACTTAGGCTTTTCAAATCTAGAACACTTTCTTAAAGGAGTACTGCCACGAAAATTTTCAGTTGCGTTTTTTGCATAAAATGGAAGGCCAAGCTCTCCAGAGCCCAGAAAATGTACTGGTAAGCATGAGCACGCTGGGAAAATTTATTTACAGCGTGCTTTTAAAACCTGGTTTCAGTTCCTACTGTAACCTGATGTCATGACACAGGTTGTGCATAGTAATGGCCCCTTGTGACGTACTCCCACAAAAAGTTGTGGCGTTTTTGCCCAGTGGTCTCTCGCACACAGCGTCTGTAGCAGGTGCAGGGTCAGTGATGTACAAAATTTTGTATAGCGACTCCGCGACGACAGCAAATACTTCGGCGCAGTGCAAGGTGATACGGCATGCACGATGGGTGTCGGTGTAGCTCTGGAGCCCGCGATAAGCTAAACTGGTCTCCAAGACCTCCGCGGCATTTCAGGGGCAAAATGCCGGCACTATAGCGACCTTGCCTTCCGATTATACACGAGCACACACGACAATAGAGGGTAATTTGGCTACGCCTGCTCGCTTCACGGGCACTCTCAACTACGGCGACTGAATGGCGAGAGCAACGCGCGAGCGGCCATTTTGCATGTTTTCGTACCGGACGTCATCACAACTTGTCATATTGCTGCGTGAAGTTGCCAAAATTTGTACTGCAGCCTGACGTCACACTAGTGTCGATGTCAGTAGGCATGTTATTTGAAAGTTGACTTTGATGTCAAATTAAAATATCAGCATTTCCTGAGCTTAACATTTGCTCAGAGCTGTCTACGCATATAGGAGAGTTGTATGGTGGAGTCAACTCAGCTTCGAAAATTGGTGTCAGTACACCTTTAATGTAATACAAACAAAACACCTGCTGGTTTTTGGGTTTCATATTTTGGAGAATTTAGGAGGGTCTAAAAATCGAGCACGGCTTCTCAAGGTAAAAATTTGAGACAAATAGGTTGTTTTTGTGCAACTAACCTGAAATTAGGTTTTTTCAGGGAAAACTTGCAAATGTAAATTTGCAATTGTAGTGTCCATATTGATGCAAGTAGAATATGAAATGATGTATGTGTCAGTATTGTTCACTTCAACCAGCAAAATTTGACTTATTGTCCAAAGGCAGGGTAGGTACACCATGTACCACTACAAATTCTGTGCACTGTAAACAAAGATTGCTGGTATGTCGCTTTTGAATTGGGGGAGAAGTCGGGTTCAACTTGATTCTCCTATTTTTTTTTTCTTCAGAGGCGAAGGGTGCACTATCGCGGCTTTTTCGAAACATGGCGTCACGGAAGAAACGCGGTTTGACGGATGAAGAAATACTGAATCTTGTGTTCGAAAGTGACCAAGAAAGTGACGTTTGTGATGAGGACTATGTTTTGTTAGACAATGGGGACTGCGAAACTGATGAAAGTGGTAGTGAAAAGTCCGAGAGCCGATGGGAATGTGAGAAATGTTTAGTTGCTCTTCACATGCCCGTGTGCTTTAAACTTTTTCACACACGAAAGTCATACTGAAGCACCTGATGCAGTCAAGCATTGTTAAGCAAATAAAACAAAGTTTGTTATTCTATGACGTTTGTTGCGGATTTTATTGCGGTTTAGGTGCACCTACCCAAGCCGCCGGCGGGCGCGAAAATTTTCCGGTGGAATACCAGGCGGGAACGGCCGCGGAGAGCGCGGAAGCCAATGGGTTAAAGGGACCCTCTAACACTTTTCAAGCCCCCATCTTTTACTCGTGGGTAATGTAGATTAATTTTTGGAGATGCCTTAAGCACATGTAAGAACACCAGTGTTTAAATATCTAACATTTTAATCATGCAAAGAAACGACTACATCACTGCTGACTGCATTGGCGCATAGTGGCACTTGCCAGAAGCATCATTGAGAGAAGTGATGCCACAACGCATGTGCCTGTAATTAGCTAAGTAGAAAAGTTTCACACAGGCACTTTAATGCCGCGAGATCTTGCTTCAGATTTGTCTTATTTGCTGTGCTTTCTTTACTAGCTCAAACACATACGCTAATAAAAGATAAACAACCTCTGCATCTATAAAACATGGTAGGGGCTTCTGAACATAGAGAAATATTTACCAGAAGTTAGTCTCTAGGCGAATGCGTCTTTTCACGCTTGTATACCCCATTGTAGAGCATCGTTTTCTTCGTGCTGTACACTCGTGAATTATTCAAGAGGCGAGTGTTTCTCATCTCGTCACATTGTTTTTGTCTCACTCTTGTCCTTGGAGAAATGAGCCACGCTCTTCGTTGATGTGGTGACGGTGTTGTTAGCGCACCGAAAGGGACAGTCTACCATAGGGCGCCAACTTCCACTGCATGGGCGCTTCGGTGTCTGCCATTGGCAGCACATTCTGACGTTCTGGGTGAGAGAAATGAGCACACATGACCCTGGAGAATTCGAGATGAGGACAGGCTTTCTTTCCTTTTTTTTTGAATTTCCCAAGCCTAATAGCTTTCGACAGCATGCTCCCATCTCTGCCATTCTTGTCTGTTGGTCCATCAGTCCACACAATCCGCGAATAAAAAATAGTTTATATGTGTCAGAGGGCCCCTTTTTGCATGTGAGAATCGGGTAAAATCACATTTTACCAGAAAATGAACCACCCTACATGTACACATGTGTGCAATGTGTGAAACTGCAGTATGCAGAGTAAATACTTGCAAAATATGACACAGTATAAACGTGTTTATGCATTGAACATGAGACATGAGTTGAGTTTTTCACTTAAATTAGTACAAATTGAAATTCAGCAGTGCTGCATAATCTATAAAAATTATATCGTGCACAAAAAAAAGTAAACGAAATGCCAAGACATGCCAAGAAAATGTAAATAAACTAGGACCTGCGCCTTCTCATCAACGGGGGATCTTGTACGTAAGAATAAGGAATAACAAAAAGAACAAAGTGTACGTGTGCAAGTAAACCAAGTGAAAGCTTTTGGCTTTCAGCTGCTTACTATTAGTGAGATTTCCTTGTCAATAAAATGCAATCACACATTGTGGCTGGTGCTGAGCATGACTTACTGTTGGGCTGTTGTGATTGCTTGAAGCTAGTACAATGGTGTCATTTGAGCCTGCACACACTTTTTTACACAACTACCACCATATTTTTTTAATTAGTCCTGCATTCCTAAAAATAATGACAACTTTGTCTGTGTAATCGTACATGTCTTTGTGCTTTCTTTGCCCTTCATGTGTGTTTTCTGTGACAGCCATGCAAAACAAAATTGCTTTTCTAATTGAGCAACCTTTTTCATAGACAGAGTCACTTACATTGTGGTTGCGTCCTTTTGTGTACATTAAGGGAGCATACGGTACACAATGGCATCACCGATGGAGCTGAGAACTTCAGAACGGGTGAAGAGTGAGATGCAACTAGCAGCCCAACTTAAGGACACCATAAATGGCTTGAAGGGTCCATCAGCTTTGATGAACTTGAAAGGTAAGAAGCATTCGTTTGCCAATTCTTTTCTAGATTTTGCAAAGGAAGGGCATGCGAACACTGATACAAGAGTAGAGGGAGTAGGCATTGCGAATGCTGGTGTTTGTGTTGTCTACTCCCTCTACCCTCGTGCCAGTGTTTGCCTGCCTTTCCTTTACATAATAAACCCTTACCAACTCTGTCAGCATTTTGTTCTTTTCTTGAGCGTACCAATACACTACTTGGACGAACATGCTTCAAAGGGGCTTGAATTGATCAGATTTGAAATCCGTGCGATCTGTCATTTCATCTATTGCATAAAGAAGTTGATTAGGAAAATGTAGTTAAGCTGCTGATAACAATGACACAAGTTATTATTTCTGCTGGAGCTATACATCTTGCAGTGACATTGACATTTCCCTTGAATACCCTATGTCCAATTATTGAACAGTGCCATAAGTGAAACATAATATTACTATGAGTCACAAATGATGTTTTAGCTGGCTATGTGGTCAGCATTTTACTTCATGCAGCTTTATCTAGACTTTTGTTGGTTGATGCAACACAATTCGAATACTGGAAGGATGTGCACTCGTACAAAGTGCACATCAAATTACACATGTAGCACTGACTAGAAACAAATGTTAAGTGCTGGTGCGTGCAGAAACCCAATGACCTAGGCTATTATCTAGGAAACCTCTGATGCCATGTTTTGAGTGGTGGGAGGCACTAGTTATGACACAAATGTAAGGAAATTAAAGTGGACAAAAGAAAAGAAAAATAAAACCTGCCATTGGTAGAGACTAAACCTAAGATGATGGAGGTGCAGTGTTGAGGCGCGTGTGCTGTACTATGTCAGTGCACGTTAAAGAAACCCAGTTGGCTGAAATTTCCAGAGCCCAGCACTACGGTGTCTCTTATAATCATACAGTGCTTTTGGGACATAAAAAACCCCAGAAATCAATCATCTCATGGTGGGTTTGAATTATTTGCATGGTATGGTTTTACTACACTGGTAAATTAGCTGCTTCTGAAACTATTTCTGTCATTGAACAACCATGAATGTATTGCTAATATTGAAAAACATTTTCACCACGTGAAACTCTTGTCAACATGACACCTGGGAAATATTCTTGAAGCTCATTTTGTATTGGAAATGTTTCTTTTTAGTGTGAAATATTGTGGTCTCACAAAACAGCAAGGAAAAATCGTGCCTGCTGTATAATATGGTAAGTAGTGGTGGGAGGCAGTAGTTATGACACAAATGTAAGGAAATTAAAGTGGACAAAAGAAAAGAAAAATAAAACCTGCCATTGGTAGAGACTAAACCTAAGATGATGGAGGTGCAGTGTTGAGGCACGTGTGCTGTACTATGTCAGTGCACGTTAAAGAAACCCAGTTGGCTGAAATTTCCAGAGCCCAGCACTACGGTGTCTCTTATAATCATACAGTGCTTTTGGGACATAAAAAACCCCAGAAATCAATCATCTCATGGTGGGTTTGAATTATTTGCATGGTATGGTTTTACTACACTGGTAAATTAGCTGCTTCTGAAACTATTTCTGTCATTGAACAACCATGAATGTATTGCTAATATTGAAAAACATTTTCACCACGTGAAACTCTTGTCAACATGACACCTGGGAAATATTCTTGAAGCTCATTTTGTATTTGGAAATGTTTCTTTTTAGTGTGAAATATTGTGGTCTCACAAAAACAGCAAGGAAAAATCGTGCATGCTGTATAATATGGTAGTAAACAGTGAGTTCACAACATTTAGAATGTGACGGCCTGCAGAAGGACAACCGAAGCAATTGTGGCACCAAGCAGTAAAGCAGATGCTAATGTGAGAATAAACTGAACGTTCCATTCTGAATCGCTACTACTTTTCAGAAACACTTGACTAATGCACAGTTTGCTGAAAAGGCTAAGCATTGCAATGTTTTGACCATTTTTGCAAGACAAAGATTTATTAGGTATAATGACAATGGTGAAATTGGGCATGAAGAGATCGTGTGAAAACCAAGAACTGCTAGCAGAAGCCTTTTCTTTTAATTGGATATATACATTGCACATATTGATATCACTGTACAAGAGAGGGCATCACCACGTGCTTTTGTGTTCTACCTCAGGCTGATGGTAGAACATAATTATTTGTGTACTGACGCTTGATGCATCCCTTCATGTAGGTCTGGACATCGTGAATGGCTACAGTGTTGAATATATGCACTGTGTCCTACAAGGCGTTGCGAAGCAAGTAACAGAAGCAATTATGTCAACTTCAAACTCTGATCAACGCTTCTACGCTGGTAATGCAATATTTACTATTCATTGTTACTTTTGCAGTGTGGAATTATGAAATACCTGACTTTATTTTAATATGATAGATAAGCACAGAGAGCAGTCATTTTTGGAAATTCATGACTTTGTACCATGGCACTTTGCGAGATGAAGTGCTGCACATTGATATTAAATGAAAACACATAAAGGATGCATAAGTTTAGACTGATCCAAAGCTCAATGCCTCGTTGCTTTTTGTTTGGTGCTAGTTGATGCAACTTTCATCCACAAATTGCATCTACAAATCTGGAAGCTACCTAATGGGAATGATTTAGGAATTTGAAGCATGGCATTGAAAGATGCAACTCTATTTGTAGCCCACTTACGCATCATTTACCTGGTCAGAGCAGTGTTCCATTTTCATCCTGAAGCTGCAGTTTCAGCACAGTCTTTGGTGAACATTAATGGCCAGTCAAAACTGCATCAGTGGCACTATGAAGGACGACTTGCCTGTCATCAGAGTTAGCCATGCATCTGACCTCCATGGTTAATTAACATGTTGTAATGTAGCGTAGTAAGTGCATATATAAGTAAATATTTAAAGAGAGAAAGTGGCATCTACACAAAACAGCTCACATAGCGGGAATGTAAACATAGTATTGGACGAAAAAGGAAGGGAGGGCACTGTATTCAAACAGAGTAGAGCTTGTATGCCTTACCATGCTAATGGGAAAATTCCTGTAGCGTACTGGTGGTGAGCTAATGGTACTGTGAAAATATGGCCATGGCACTGGAAGTCAGGCACTGCTGAAGTCAGATGACAGTGCAGATTTTGCCATGTCTAGCATTTTATGTAGCTGCAAGACACTACGCTATCATTGGTGTACTGCCACACAGTGCTTGCTAGTTGTGTTTACGCTCTTTGGCGTATAGTATGTGAGTCATATCGGGTGATTTTGGCCACATTGTCACCAGTGTACAAATCATGCTTGTGCGCTTGCTTCTGTTGTGAATTCAGAAGATCGGAAGGAAGTACTGGATGCTACTATGCTGATGCTGCCAAAACATTAAAGGACAGGGCCTACACCATTGTACAGCGTAGGGTACACATGCACTGGTTCTAAAAACACTTTTGTTACATGATTGGGGCTTACATCCATGACTAAAGCACACAACACATGTGATGCCAGCTGAATGAAAGCTGATGTGAGTGGAATACACACCTTGGCAGGAGTGTGAAGTGAGCATCGAGCAGCTCAGGAAAGCACTGCTGAATGTGTAAGTCATTAAAGGGGCCACCTTCGTTAGTGTCTTCTAAGAGTGGCGTGCAGTAAATCGAGAAATTGCACTTGGGCCCGTCTCCCGCAACACAAGAAAACTGCCACGCTGCAGCTGCTGAGACTCATCTTGTGCTGTTGATAGTGCACCACATATTCTTTTGCTAGTGTGGTTACGCCTTAAATTTTCTGTTTACTGAAAAAGCTTTCAGCTTCCTGACAGTATTTGTGTGTAATGTGGTGACTATTGATTTTTGCTGTTTCTGACTGCATTTCATGCTTTAAACTTCATGAACCTCCCTTGCAATGCACCCTGCTTAACATCTCCAGGCATTTGTAGGGGAACTTGTCATTCTCCTTTCACCAAAGGTGTGTGCGACTACCTTAGCAGAGTGAAAAACAATAGTGTAGTGGATTGATGACTTTGTATAATTATCTCTACCTCCTGTAGTGTAAAGACTAAGCAAAGGAGTTAAAAACTTTGACAAGTGCCAAGAATCTGTCCTCTTGGTTTTTTCTCGTGCTTAATGCAGAAACTTCAGATGATATGCACAGAAGCTGAAACACACTGTAAGAGTGAACAGATAATGCACAAACAAAATGCAAAAAATGCATGTCTGTTTTTGTTTGCATTGTTTCAGGTTTTATAGATAAGTACAAGTGTTGAAGGAACTTCTTGGTTGCGTACATACAGTTTTCTTGTGTGTGTGTATACTGCAGCCTCTCAGGGCTTGGGTTTGTCTAGGTTTTGGGTATGTCCTTAGAATCATAGTCCCATACTTCAAGAAATGTTGGGGCCATGTAATGCTACTCATTTTGAGTAGAGGATACACTTCCTGACAGACTTATTAGATAATACCTACTCATAAAAATATTAAAATTATGTTTGCATTGTTTTCTAGGTTCACCATCAGCACTTCGTGAAATTGATCAACGGCTGCTGTCTATTAAGCCACCACATTGTATAACAAGACTGCCACGGTCAGTCCAGGAAAGGGGTCACTGGAAGGCATCCGAGTGGAGGCACTGGCTCCTTTTCTATTCCCTGCCTTGCCTTAGTGGCATTCTTAATCAAGAATACTGGCGACACCTGTCCAAACTTTCAGAGGCTATATATATCCTCCTTCAAGATGAAGTGACTGCTCAAGAAATTGACAAAGCCGGTAAGCTCCTAAAATAAGCATTAGCCCATGTGCGAGCCAAGCTTGAACACAAAACCTAATGTCAACTTATGGTAATGCTTGCAAATAGGCATATGCTGCATGCAGCACATTAACTTTTAGTTTGTAATTTGACCTATAGTAATTGCTAGCTGTTGTATCAAGCATGTAGCTGTTGGTGTCAAGCATGGCAGACAAATTAGGACATGTGCTTATTCAAAGAGCAAAGATGGGACACTGCTTTATTCATAGTGTGCAGGGTTAAGGTACACGAATGCATGACATCATGAACCATCGTGCATACAGGACATAAAGGCATTAAAATATACCAATATGCTGTATATCATGCAGGAAAGTTTTTTTCCAGAAGCCAGAGTCATTTGGCAAGAATTGGCAGGCAGGGTGTTTGAGGTTTTGCCTTTTGACGCATAGTGCTGCTTTGGTGCATGCTTTACTTAGCTTCAATGCTTTTTCTTTTCAGAGTCTCTTCTGAAGAGCTTCGTGTCAAGGTGTGAGGCATTGTATGGTGTGTCATTTATGACATATAATGTCCATGCACTCCTCCACCTCGCAAACTGCACTCGTTTCCTTGGACCCCTATGGGCACATTCCGCCTTTGTTTTCGAAGGAGGAAACGGTGCCATTGTGAAGCAAATTCTTGCTGCAAAGGGCCTTCCAGAACAAATTATGGAGCGTTTTGTCATGCATCAGCAGCTGCAGTGTGTACTGGAAAGCCCAGCGTTACCACCAGAAGAAAAGAGCTTATGCAATGGATTCCTGACATATTCAGGAGTACAAAACTTTCTCCGTGTAGATGGCATATCCCTACTGGGTGTAGGCAAGAGCACAGTGCTCAGCATGGAAGAGAAGAACGCCGTGACTCATCGATGCGGAGTGTCTTCATCCACTGCTGTTGAGTATGAGCGCTTCGTGAAGAAGAAGCAAATATTTCACAGTACAGGATACACAAGGCCATCTAAATCGGACACAACTTTTGTGCGGACGAATGCTGGGTGCTACGCACGAATCGAGAAAATAATTGTGCTAAAGGAGGTCACCAGCTGCGTTATTATTTGCAGGCCCCTGATTATAGCTGACACTCGTGCAATTCCTCCTCACATAAAGGAGTGCTTCCTTTCATGTGATGGAAGGCGCAGTGCCTTCTTGCCTGAGGAAATTGTGGACAGCTGTCTGTACATAGACTTTGTGCAAGAAGATAAATCATTCATATGTGACCTTCCAAATAAGATAGAAAGAGATTAATAGCAACTGTGAAGAGAAAACTGATTGTATTTGTGTTGTCGTGATGACTTGCTTTCAATTTCACTATTGACATGAATGGAAGAAACCAGAACCATTTCACACTGTGAAGCCAGCCAACCAACAAAACACTACGGTATCTCTACAACTTTTGCAACATGACGCACAAGAATCAGCACACTGTCATGTTAAAGGGCCCATGACAGCCATTATTTTGTAGGGGACTTTTATGTTCTAATGAGTAGAACAGTGTCTTGTAATCATGGCATGGAGTGGCAAATTCTCCAGCGTGAAGTCTAATTAGTCACAGCATCGTTAATTTTGTTCAGTTTTAATGAAGCTCCGAAACGCGCGCCAAAAACTGCAAGAAACTAGCGCTGCGGGGCTAGCGTGGCGGCTGTCGGAAGTGAGTGCAGGCACTGATCGCGTGAGCTCAAGATTCGGTACGTTGTGGAGAGCGCGAGCGCTGAATTCGTCTGCTCGCCGCACCCGCTTTGCATCATAGCGTGTGTACAATGTACGCTTGAGCGACCAACACGGAGAGGAAGCAAAAATATACGGCTTTTGGCGTGGCCTACGCGATCGGCTGCGGCAGCCGATCTCGGAGGCCATAGCGCGGCGCGCCCGTGTCTCTCTGTGACGTCACGATATCAACCTACAGAAGTGAAACGTCACAGATGGCCCACTAACCGCGTCATACTAGTGGCGATGTCGCGAGGTGCTGCAAGCTCGGATGAGCATTCCCGCTTACTTTAAAACCACATTAAAATTACTCAGAGGCGACGTTCGCCGCTAACACTCGGTCAAGGTTGCCTTCGTATGCAGGAAAACCAATTAACGCAAGCATCTTGCATTTGAAATTTTGGTGTCATGGGACGTTTAAGTGCCTCTGCCTCCTACCCCTTATGCCGCACAAGGCCACTTTGAAGCGTGCTGACACCAGCGAAACAACTGGCAGCATTGTCACTGGCATCGCATCACCTGGGCATGCTGTCTCCTTTTTAACTCATTGTTTCTTGGACGTACCATATGGCTTTTGCTGCAAGGCTGACCCTCACATACATGCACGTTATTTGGTGTGTCTTTATTGACAGTAGAGCTTGTGATGTGTGCACAAAACATCAGCTGTTTGCGCGTGATGTGGTAGATTACGATGTGGACGTTAGTGCTTAGTACAGGCACAAGAACGCACCAATGCAGCGAACATCAAGGGAGAAGAAAAAAAAGTGTCGCATATGAGGGAAGCTGTGGCTGTTACCAACCGATGGAAAGAGGTGTGTGAAAGAGCAGACCAAAACTACATTGACACTGTGGATGTTCATTGCTATAATGCACGTGCAAGGAGCCCACAAAGAAGACACAGCCAACATGGTGAGTGTCGGGCGAGAAGAAATTGTTGCCTTCGGACGATCTGGAACCTAGCCCGTAACAGCTTCTCTGTAAACGTGTACTGAAGAAGGAAGAGAAAGACGTTTTATGGAAGGCCATCTCAATTTTTCACTGGGTGCTGAAGTGTTCAGGTTCGAGGTTCTAGGTAGATGCCCTGTTGTGGTACTGCAGGGCCCACACGAATGATGAAGTGGTGCCACATTGAAGATTTTGCGAGCACTTATAACGTTCCTACTTGCAAGTGCTGAAAGGCCATTCTAACATGTTGGCAGTGGCTGTGTGCTTGCAACAGCGTGAGCAATGCATTTATTGACTTTGTAAGCATTGTGCATTGGTTGCAGGGTGTTCTGTACTGTGTAAAGACGCTTGGGCAGGTGGATATTGGTGCATACTGGTTACCTTTCTTTGTTGACTTTCTCGTCGTAAAACTCATAAGAGCTTGTGCTTGTAAGACTTCTGCCACTACGTGTTTGTCTGCCCCACTCAGCATGATAATGCAGTTGAGTGTGAAGTCTCCCCAATTACATTTGATTTCTTGGGCTGCGTATTATTGCAGTTAATGCTGTAAATAAGTCTTGCACATCACAGAAAGAGCCATATTTTATGATGAGGTATTCCATCTGCCTCAAAGATTGAAGGATGCCTGTTGACGAAAACTTGAAATGTTCACAGAGGCCTGCAATGTTAATAGGTTTTGACGCTGTCTTCTCAAGCCTAGTTTAATCTTTATCAGTTACGAAGTATTTTAAAAATTGTATGGGATTCATGAAGTTTTAAGAACATATAGCAAACAGCAGAGTGTAATTGTGAAAAAATGCTATATTGCAACGCATAACATTGAGCTTACGTTGGTGTGGTATTTCCATTGCAACAGTCTGAAATGATATTCTTTCATTCTGTTATGCTATAATCAAGCAGTACCACAAGGTTAGTGAAAACATGGTTTTTACAAGCTACGTTAGTGTAGGACACCAACTATGGGAGGCCCGTCATTGGGGGCCTGAGCCACCACTAAAATTTCCCAGGAGGGGCCAAGCACCCACCCCGCACCAGCAATGCTGATGATAATGCTGCTTCCAACTTTCCTTGTGGATGCCTAGTGACATCTGTTCCTTATGTTTGTTTTATGCTAGTGCTCTTCGGTTCTTTCTACCCATATCTTGGAACGCGTGCGATGTATGATTGTTCTTACTGAATTCAGTGACCCCATTTACTCGCATGCACCAGCATACTCGGTTATGCTGACTAGTAGGGGTGACATTATTGCTTGTATTGACTAGGGTTGGTAAAATGAAGGCTATAAAAACAATGTTGTGCTCATTTCGTTTGCATCCAATGATGGCATTGGGTACAAAATTTTCAAGTTCTGTTTACGAAAGAACCTGCTGAAGACTCGTTCAACTTGGCAATGAGCCACGGCAGTGCATGTCTTTCACCACAGGTGCAGCCATTGTAAGCTGTGGGGAATATATTCTTCCTCCATTGATATCGCACTTGTCATATGAACGAGAGGGAAGGATGGAAAGGAGTGTAATTCTAGTGGAGGTGGGCTGACGACTGTACAAAATAGCATCCGATAATAAATCTGCGCTGTTTGTCATTCGTGATATCGTACGAAAGCATGGATGCACCTCTGGCTGCAATGTTCGCTGCTTCAGTCAGGCGTTTAATGTATTACTTGTTTCTGAATATGTTGCTGCATTGCTACATTTTGTCCCTTCTTTCCCACTTATAGTGAACATTCCGTGTTAATTCATGTATGTGTGGGCGGTACATGTACTGACACCTTTCACCAACGACTTTGACACATGACAGTAGTAAAACTGGCCAAATAGTGATTGCATCTGTTTTGCTTGTGTGAATATGTGTAAGACATCTTTATATCGAGAAACTTCCATTAGCGATTACCAATATTGCACACAGAGTGAACATTTTAGCCGCCAGGCATTTTTCTTTACTTCAAAATAGTATGATACACCAACAGTGCGCTCTTTATTAAGATGCGTTGGGAAAAGTCTTCAATTTTTATTTTTTTCCTGGATTTTAGTGCCTGGTCTTTAGTCTGCCATGAGATTTAGGTGTCCTCCTTTCATGTTTCTGGTAGTTACATGCCAAACCATTTGAGCAATAACCCCCTTGTTATTGCGAGGGAATTTGCTGTTGTTTGTTTGTGGGAGAGTGACTAGGTTTCCTGTGCCATGCTTATTTTAATAGGACACAAAACAGGACTTATTTGCAGTATTGTAGATAAACACAAAATCGAGTAATCTTTCAGAAAGCTTTTGACGAAAGAGTATCTCCAGCAGAAATATTTGTCTTTATTTCAAAAACTGTAACCGCACGTTGAAGTACCATGAGTTCCGGCCCGGACTTGGCGGGTACATTTTCTGTGGATCCCGAAATGGTAAAAGCCCGTGTACTATGCAATTTTCATGCACTTCAAGGGACCCCAGGTGGCTAAATTTCTGGAGCCCTTGTATACAGTGTGAATCATGGTTATATATAATGGTTTTGTCTCATAAGACGTCTATAGTTATTTGATCAAGTGTTCATTCAAGTAAAAAAAATTGCGTGACATATAGTGAAGTACTCAAATTATTGCATGGCTCTACCTATAATGTTTTCAAGAAAACTAATTTACAGCAGCATGTTAAATGCTTAAATGTGACCATTAAAGGAAACATATTTCAGAAAAGAAACCATACTTACAAACTACATAACAATTGGCCAACACAGACAAGCAACTTGCACATGCAACTTAAACTTCACTGAAGCGGTGTCTTTTCTCGAAGAGTCCAACTAGAAACCATTTTCAAACAATGCCAGGGGCAAGCGGGACTACAAGCTTATGCTTTAGTTTTTGCAATATGCATGTATATATATATATATATATATATATATATAGAGAGAGAGACACAGAGAGAAATTTTTATATTTGAGAGCTTTTTATTGGGATCTTTTCCTGGGGGAGTTGAAGCAGGCACACCTCCCTCCTCCTCGGCAAAAGACAATGAAAAGATGGCATCTTTAGTAACTTTTGTTACATAAAGACCTTAGATAAAGTGTATTAGCAAAAGAGGAAAGGATCATGGGAAATCTACAACCTACACTTGGCTAATCAAAAGGTTTGAATGTTTTGACAAACCTTGCAAGCCTGGCACTTCACTATTCGCTGAGAAAATGTGGTATCACTTGCATTGCACTGGTGATGTAAACTCTCATGCTGCATACAATGCTGGGCGAGTTTACTAGTTTCCAATAGTTTGTCAATGCCCCTACAGCATTGGTGAAAGTGAGATGAACTGCATAAAAGCACACAAGTACAGAACAAACCGCTTTCTTGTATACTTTCTCTTGGAGGTAATTACTGCATGAATGACTTCAGAATAAATTTATATACCATTGCTCTAGCATGACTTACTCTATAGCAAACATTTCAATATATATATATATATATATATATATATATCAATCAACAGGATCACGTTATGACATTTATTTGCTGCCAAGGTTTCATCTTTCAAGTTATATATCTTGCATACACATACGTACGTTTTCTTGAATGGAAGAGTGCCATGAAAACTGTTTGAAGATTTGATGCACTAATAAGCACCCCACGATACTTTGCGCTTCAGCAGCATGCACATGTCACAACGAGCATAATTTTTTCCTGTTCCGTGTATTGCACACATCTACTCAGTGTTTGCCCCGTCAGCTTCACCACGAATCTATTCTGGCCAATGGGCATTCCAGCACATGCCCACCATGTCGCTAACATCCACCCGCCATACACCAAGTACCCCAGCATATACCCACCCACCAATTAGTGTGTCCTCACGGGCTTCACCACCAAGGTAATGTGCCCACCGGATGTTCCAGCACACACCCACCATGTCACCAACATCCACCCACCACACACCAAGTATACCAACATCCACCCACCATGCCCACGGAATATCCCAACATCCACCCACCTTTCGGTCCACCAACCACCCACCACGCCCACCGTGTGTCCACCTGCCCACTAACTACACCATCGTCCACCCACCTCACCCACCAAGTGTTCCATCTTGTCCACCATAATTCCCAGCATATACACCATGTTTTCCATCATATCCACTAGAAATTCCAGCATACCCACCACAAAAGCCTGTGATGGGCCATGGTGGGATTTTCAATAGGGTCCTTGACATAATCCATAATAACTTCTTTTTATTTTGTTTTCTCTGCTCACGAAACGGTTCGCATTTGCTCTATCATTTCTCGCACCTCTTGTTTTGTGCAGTAGTAGTTGTGCAGCTGGCTATTGGACTGTGAGTGTAGGAGTCTCAGTGTGTGTAACAGAATATGCGTGAAGTCGTTCGACTTGAGTTTGTTGTTTGGAAGGGGGTGAAAAATGGGAATTCGAAAGAGTTGGGAACTGTGCTGACCAGCTCAGCGACGTTGTCGTCGCACTGGTGCTGGAGGACTCCATTGTCACCCTGCACATGGACATTTTGATCCACAGTACATTTAATCATACCACAATGACATTGCGATTATTAACATGCACTGTTTCCTGTTGTATGCCTTTTATTCTTTACTGCATTACAAAATGTGCATTGCTCGCTGAATTCTGGTAACATTCTTTAACCATACCGAATTATAGCATGAAGCACCAGATCACACCAAACAGAGTGGGTACACAAGGCACGCCAGAACCCTTGTCTGAAAGCCCGTGTATGAACTTTAGCTCTGGTGTGAACGAGTAAAACATACGAGGCCCGGGATGGCGGATTTCTCGACTCGGCACCTATCAGAGACATGACATCCCCTTCTTTTCGGCTGGATATGTCACATTCACCATATTTTTACATCCGACAAAAGTGTTCCCTCCTCTAATAGAAGACGCTAAGCCCACCAGAGTGCTCATGAGCCACCATTTTTTGAATGGGCTTCTATGGAAGTTCCGCGACCAGTTGAATATACCTTGGTTAATACCGGACCGCGCTGTGACGAGTGCATAAATCCCATGTATTTCAGCCATGGTCTGTTTTTACCGTCGTCCGACGACTCTTCCCACCGCAACACGGGGACAACGCATAAGAAAACGTAACTTCCCAAAGGGGAGGGAATGTTTCGGGTGGAAAATTGCCATTTGCATGCGGATCGAGCTGAATTATAGGGAATTTACGGCAAGCAACTTAGAATAGCAGTGAGTCAATGAATTAGGTTAGATCAAAGCTTGTTAACTTGGAATAAGATGGTTCGTGCGTATATATCTCCATGAAGTGGGGATAATTAACGGTAGGATAGTCATAATCGTGGTGGATTTGTATGAATTAGCTTTAGTGACGGTGTATTTACTTCACATAGAACGTAAAGCTTTGTCTTTGTTCTATTTTGCACTAGGTAAAGTAACACTCAGTTTCTTTCGTCCCGATGATCCGTTTGTTCCTTTCGTAGCAGACTTATCAATTAAAACGTGAAAGCCCTTTCGTAGTATGTGTAAAAAATGTTTTTTCAGTCTACATAGCTACTCGAAATACACTCGACGTTCAGTCCGATTAGCCTATGTCAATATTCTGTTCAGTGTGAAAACTACATTTGTGTAGTCCAGAAAATTCAGAGGCAAGATTTTCAAAGAAAAGTTGGACACCGAGCGCGTACAAATCCCAGACGCAAGGAATTCGTAGCAGGATGAATGTATATATCGTGATGCCGCTAAGCGGAGATGATGTTATGTGCTCTCTTTGACAAACTGTGGAAGCGCGCATGTAGTACATCTTGCGAGGAGAGTGCAGAGTGGCGACTACTTATAACAGGCGTCACCGAATTCTGCTTCATTGTCCCGTTCCGAAAAGAAGCGTATCAGCGCCATACATCTGCCAGCAGAGAACGCCTCCTGCGAACCTCGCCCCTAATCACGTGTCAAATGAAGTCGAGAACTCGTGGGAGGCGCGTGGGAGCCAACCGGCATAACTCGACAAAGCCAAGCCGGCCGCAAGAGCCAGTGGGGCCTTGGAATAGGGCATCCGCCAGCAACTACCTAAGCATTTTGTTATAATAAAACCTTTATTCTCTCTCTCTTCCCCTTTCTCGCGAGCCTGGTCGTTATGTAACGGCTGGCGTCATTGGGTGTCTCGTCGCTTTAAAATAGACTCGGATGCCGATGCATCTATGGTTCTTCTGTCGTTTCCACGTTGTCCAGTGTCGCTAAACACCTCAAACAGCAAACAAAACCAGTTTCCAGACTCAACTTCGTCGGTACTTTCCTTGCAACAGTGACTGGGCCTACTCGCCCGATACAACAGAAGACATACGTCGTGCTTACAATCAATGACCCATCTCCTTCGCTACAATACACGTGTACTATATGCATACTGCTTGCTTTTCTGCACATTTATCGGTGCCGTAAGATTACTTGAACGCGACACTCGCATGATTTCTCTTCGAGACAGCAGACCTTAATGGAGTGCACAAACGTTAGTGCCAACGTGACATCGTACCATGAGCTACCATTCAGTCGCCGCGGTACTGTCCAGTTTACTAGCTAGCCCATGTTAAGCATACATATTAGAATATGTAAACAAATACGTATATCTGGGGAAGTTATCAACAGGGACGCCTACCTATGAAAAGGAAAATGCTCGGTAGAATAACAGTGAGATGCCGCGCATGCAGAAGACATTCCCATATCATGAGTGAAAACTTCCCACATTTACTAAAGCGAAATTATTTGATCGCTTCCCTCATCCGGTACTAGCATGCGTTGCAGAAACGTTGAGGATAACTAAAAATGTTGAGATGAAATGAAGGAGCACACTGCGCAATATGGAAAGAAAAATATAATGGTGTAACTAAGACATAAAAACCAGCGTAATGCATCAGAGAACAGACTGGTGTAGTTGATATTCTTATGAGCATGAAAGTAAAAAAAAAGTGCACCTCTGCAGGGTACATCATGCGCAGGAATCTAACAGATGGACAGTATAAACGACCGAACCGATATCAAGAGCAGGCGAAGGCGATGGAGGCAGGCAAAATGTTAGAGGTAGCTATGAAATTTAAAAGTTTGCGGGCATGCGGTGGAACTAAATCTCTTAGGATAGGACAAACCTGAAATATTTGGGAGAGGCCTTCGTCCTCCAGTGGTTTTATAATAATCATTATGATAATCATAATGACTAGGCGTAGATCTACTGATACACGCTGCACAAATTCGTTCATCCTATTTATAATGCTTTGCCGATTGCCACACGATTCGCCATAGGGGATTTCTTCGCTGATTGCTTCACATGACACTGCCTGCCACAGTTTGTGGTATATGTAGGATATTATTTTCGGGAAAGTTCCAGACGCAGCTGAGAAAAAGCGCAACCGTGAAGTGTTAAGGCAGAGCAGTAGAATTGTACATGAGCTCATGCTAAGGCCAGAGTGAAAAGGTTAGTCCTATGATGTCGCGATTTTCATTGATTATAAAGTTTGTTGTTAGATTAATTTTGTAAGCTTGAGTGCAAAAACCGGATTGAGCGGAAAAAGCGATATTTAGACTGACGTACGTTAAGCAGCTGTAATGGTGCTGCGAAAGTTCCACAACGATGTTTTTATACTGGCGTTGCTTCCAATAGACTTAAAAGAAGTACGTGGAAAATAGCTCCTCCGGTTTGATGTTTCTTATTCTGGCAGAGTGATGTCCTCCATGCCGTTCTGCCATTTTCATAAGGACGCATTTTGCAGATTCGTCAGGATGTCATCGCGATATGTACTTTCGACATCTCTGAACTGTCGGTCATATTTTTCCCGATACGTGTAATGCTTACTAAGAAGCTGAATGTCACGCAACTTGTTTCTCTTTTCGAAGTTGCCGAGATCTGAGTCTGCGCAGTAAACGTCACTCCGAGTACACAACATCCTTTGACGTTTCCTAGTCGCGGTTAATAATTTAATACGCGCGGAATCATTTCCTAGTTATGAATGCGGTTGTTAGCGTCTCCCGTCATGGATGCGACAATCCACACTTTCTAGCCTTTTCACAGGGCCTTTGTGTAATCCCAGGAGAAAGTTTATCGAGCATTGTGGCTTACCTGTTCGATTGACACGCTTGCCGATTTTTAAATGCGAAGCAATTCTTAGCGAACCTCGGCGACTTGAGCGTATCTATCTATCTATCTATCTATCTATCTATCTATCTATCTATCTATCTATCTATCTATCTATCTATCTATCTATCTATCTATCTAGCCGCCTACGATTTTGTGCTCTCCTGGCCGTTTCGCTAATGGGATGTTTCCGAAAATTGGTATGGCGCAACATGACTGCCTGACGAACGTAAATGACAGGTCACAACATGAGAATCATGATATTCATGTCATGAGCGGCATGATTTACATGCCACGGTCTTGGTGCTCTCCTGGCCGTTTCGCTAATGGGGTGTATGCGAAAATTGGTATGGCACAACATGACTGCCTGGTGAACATAAATGACAGGTCATAACATGAAAATCTTCATATGCATGTCATGAGTGGTATGATTTACATGCCACGGTCTTGGTGCTCTCCTGGCCGTTTCGCTAATGGGGTGTATGCGAAAATTGGTATGGCACAAGAATGACGCCTGACGAACACAAATGACAGGTCATAACAGGAAAATCATGATATGCATATCATGAGTGGCATGATATACATGCCACGGTCTTAGGTGCTCTCCTGGCCGTTTTCGCTATGGGATGTACGCGAAAAATTGGTATGACACAACATGACTGCCTCACGAACACAATGGCAGGTCATAACATGAAAACCATAATAAGCAGGTCATGAGTGGCATGATTTACATGCCACGTCTTGTGCTCCCCTGGCCGTTTCCGCTAATGGGGTGTATGCGAAAATTCGTATGACGCAACATCACGGCCTCGACGAACACAAATGCCAGGGTCATAACAAGAAAATCATGATATGCATGTCATGAGTGGCATGATTTACATGCCACGGTCTTAGTGCTCTCTCTGGCCGTTTCGCTAATGGGATGTATGCGAAAATTGGTATGGCACAACATGAATGCCTGACAAACGTAAATGACAGGTCATAATATGAAAATCATGACATTCATGTCATTAGCGGCGTGATCTACATGCCACGGTCTTGGTGCTCTCCTGGCCGGTTGGCTAAGCTTGCCTGGTTCGCGAAATGTATGCGCGAAATGCGCGATACTAACCACTGGTGAGCTTCATTTCGTCGTTAGCCGCTCGGGAAGCCTCGGCCGTTGACCGATGCGCCGAGGTGAGGAGACGGTCATCTGCGAAATATCAGGCACAAGCTTAGCATGTATCATCTGCAAGTCTTTCACTTAGGAAGAAACCGTACGCGTCTCAACACTGACCTTTCGGGCGCCCCCTTTGCAAAATCAGAAAATTTGGATGAAACATTCAGAAGTCGCACCTTATATTCAACTTCTTAAAAACTGAAACGGAAGCCGCAAGTTTCTGTTTAACAATATGCCATGATGTATATTATTAAGCGGTGTTGCGTTATCTAAGAAATCTAACACGATCATGCTATCATTTAAGTAGAATTTAGAATGTCTCACGAAGATATTCTTACGAGACGCACCAAAACCGAGGTTGTCAAACGAACCATCGGCCAGGCGAAGAGGAAGAAGAGACGACACGCGTGAGATTCCATTAACGAAACGGCGGTATAGCGCCAGGACCGTGGCATGTAAATCATGGCGCTCATAGCATGCATGTCATGATTTTCATGTTATGACCTCCCATTTATGTTCGCCATGCAGTCATGTTGTGCCATACCAATTTCCGCATACATCCCATTAGCGAAACGGCTAGGAGAGCACCAACCGTGGCATGTGTTGTGTAGGGCAGGAGCGCGGCGTAACCCGCGGCGGGCCGACGGAGAGGCCGAACGACGGGAGGGCGCGTGTAGTGACGACGCGTAGACCAAGCTTCGGCGAGACTGACGGGAGACTGCTCCCCGCGTTTATTGCAGGTGGTTTTAAGGAGGGAGAAGAAAGGCTATTGGTCAGCGAGGCACGGGTCACATGACCGGCATGACCACGCCGAATTGGTGGTAGCAAAGAGGCATGGCAGAGACCCAGCTCCCCCCAGTAGCATGAATAGCGAGCACAACAGCACTGGTGTCTTAGCATGTCACCAGGGTCGCACGACACAACATCGTCCCGCCCTGGGAAGAATTGCATCCTTACAATCCTTGAAGTATAACTGTGGTACATCAGCAACACTAAAAAAAATTCACATTCGAGTTCCGATCGAGATGGCACCTGCAATAACGCAGAAGTTCAGTCCTAGGAGCACACATCACAACCTATGTTACAAAAAGAGGTCACTTCACCAACACCAAGTGCCAGCTTGCACTATTCACAGAAAATTCACACACGCGCACGAACCTCTGCGGCTATACAGCAGGCCTCTAAGGCAGTATAGCCCCAGAAGACGTGGACTACTTTAGTCTGTGGTGTAGTCCTTCAAGTGGGCTGGGGGCTTACGCGTCCGCTGTGGGCGACGTGACCCAGGCCCTGCAGGAAGACTTTGCGTGTTGCGGCTGTCGGGAGCCGACTTTGAAGGCCCGTCCCCATCTCTCCCATCACTCCCAGGCAAAAAACTTTGTGGGCTGCGGCTGTCTTGAGCCGACTGTGAAGACCCATTCCCATCTCTTCCCTCCCCCGTGTTGAATTTGGTGCATTTACTGTAGGTAAGAAGAACACCCAGGACTTTCCTCCTGAAGTTCCGATGGTTGATCCTGGGTCGCAGGCATCGGAGTGTGCACTTCACTGGTGCGCCGTCGCACTGGACAGCCGGGGCACTAGGAATGGATTGCCGAGGCACAGCTCTGTATTGGAAGCAGAGGGAAGATTACCCAAGTCATCGTAACAAGAGAGGAGATCTGCATCAGTGATGGGCTCAGAATGAGCATTAATGGAAGGGATGCTGCAGCTACATGTGGAACGAGCGTTAACTTTGAAGCATTCCACTACCTGCCGTCGCTGAGGAGGATGTGGACGGATGACTTGCTTAGGACTGTAAGGGGTTTACTGAATACTGAATGGACCTTTCGTATTTAGTTTAACCTTTACCTTATCGCCTACTTTAATCAGAGCTTGTTTGGCGCCCTTGAGCACATCTACATAGGACTTAATTCTGCTGCTTTTGCTGAACCTTTTCACGAAGTTTGAAGAGGGTTGTGGCAAACCCGGAAGCTTATGTTTCCTGATGTCTAAGGTTGATCGCGGTTGGCGACCGTCAAGCAGAACAGCTGGTGAACAACCAGTAGTAGTATGAGAGTGATCCTGTAAGATCCTAAGAACTCTGTAGTGCTCTGAATGACATCTTTCTGTTGCAGTTTAGCTACTTGAATGTGCTCTTTGAGAACACGGTTAAATCTCTCTATTAGCCCTTTGCCTGTGGGTAATAGTTTGATGAGAAGTGATGGACAATGCCTCTTCCTTTAAGAAATCCTGAAATTCTCTGGACGTAAACTGAGGTCCATTATCTGTAACTGAGGTTTTAGGGAGACCTTCACGGCTGAAAGCAGCATTGAGCAGCTTAATGACGTCTTGCGTCGTGATTGAATAGTAAAAAGGACTTCAGCCATTTAAATAATAGTCCATTAATGTGATAGCATATGTAGGGTTAGGAGCTTTACGCAGAGGATCTATGATCCTACCTAACTGCTGCCATGGCTGCTCAGGCCACTGTACTGGCTGAAATGGAGGTACTGTAGTTTTAGCTGACTTATCAGCGAGCTGACAGATGTGACATTGCCTTACAAACTCTTCCACCACACTTATCCATGTGAGGCCACCAATAGCGCTCACGTAGCAGCTGCTTAGTGCGAACGATACCCTGATGCGACTCATGGCTAATTGCAAGAAAGTCTGTATTAGGACATTTGGAATAACTACACGTTCGCCCCGTATCAGGAGTCCGTCAACGAAAGAAAGCTCTTCCTGTGCGTGGAAGTAGGACATCAGTGCCGTGTCTAGAGTTTTTTTTCTGGGGCTATCCCCGAGTTACGTAGTGAATGACCCGCTGCAATGCTTCATCAGACGCAGTAGCTGCCTGAACAGTCTGCTTGTCGACTACTGTGGTTACAAGGGAGACAATCTCCTCTTCTTGAACATGGAACTATCATTTTGTAATGGAAGCCTCGACAGTGCCTCAGCTACACGGTTCTCAACCCTTTGCAGTACTCGATGTGGAAGTTGTAATACATTAGCCTGGAAGCAGCGATCTCTCTCCTAGACCCCACGCGTGTCTGATCGCAGGAAGCGCCACCAAGCCGAACATCCTGAAATAGTTGTGCATTTGCTGCCTTCATTGTCGAGGCGCCTTTTCAGTTGACTGTCGGCATTTGTGCCTTGTCTTCTCTGTTGCCTATGTTGTTACACCTTCATTCGTAACTAGCTTCAC
>JABSTT010001660.1:0-20056 GCA_013339685.2 Hyalomma asiaticum | reverse complement strand
TCCCTAATTTGCCCAACGCGCTCAATGAAGGTTTCCCGCGAGGATTTTACATGAACATCTGCACGCCGCACCTGCATTCGCGTTTTCCACAAAGCATGAAGACCAGGACCATGATCATATTATATAGCTCTTACTGCTAAAAACCTTATGCCAAAAGCATCTAGTGGCAATTATTTCTTTAAAGTGCGCTGAAGCACATTCCAGAAAAAATTACAGCATATTCACGGAGTGAATGATGATGTGTGGGCGAAGCTTGGGAGGTTCATCGTAGATCGTGCCGAGTTCCGGATTAATTCAGTTAACGCGCACGCTACGAATCCTTATGGTTCAACTATGCCTGACGCCTGACGCCGACTGTGACGCCAACTATTGACGCCTTATGGTTCAACCTGACGCCTGACGCAGGACAAGGTTAGACTAAGAGGAGCTTCGCCCTAAAATACTGCGTCCCAGCAGTCTACAAAAGCATGTTGTATATCCTCTGGTTTATTACATAAAAGGCAGTTAGTTGTCCAAGGTACAAATATGCTTTTTTCCTGTAGCCATGTTTTTACAGGTAGACTTCGTAGGTAGCTTGAAAAAGAAAGTTTTGGCAGCTGGACTATAGGCATTTTGCCTTTTTTAAAAATATTCTGTCCTGGATATCCACGATATGACAAATGGTACAAAGGAGTTGGAAGGAACGCTTCAATTAGATCCTTATAAAGCCTCTTTCTGGTGACGCCACTCAAGTATACTCTAAAGAAAATCTCACGTTCAACATTCTGTATGAAAGTAAGACCTCCGCAAAAATCCAGTTACGAAGCACAAGGGCAAAGGTAATACACCTTTACAAATCCACTTCATCATCTTCGCTCACACATCAGAAGCCAATTCCTACGTTGCTGCTTGAGCATGTTTCTTTGGTTGTAATTTCCGAGGTCATAGTTTGTGCCCTAATTACCTCCGATGTCACTTCAGTGTTGTATGCTTTCTTGCCATCTAGCAATATGCCCTTCCTGGGATTGGTAGAGCGCTTCAATCACTACACTAACATCCCATCAGTTTATCATCGATAAAAGAAGAATCGTTGCTATGAGCTCTAATACTGTTCCCAAAATGTCCTTTTTACCTAGCTCTTTCCCATTAAACTTCATTATAGCACCTGAGACCACCCAGCCTTTATAAGTTCTCAATCTCGCACATGTCATCGCGTTGGCCATGCCTTAAAGGACAAGCGAACTTACAACCGCGCTGCTGCCTTCTCCGTCTCCGCATTTCTCCGTACGGTGACCGCACGGAATGGCTTTTCGCACAGCACCCTCTATTCAGAGCAATTTGTTGTCAAGCTGTCACGGACGAGTTGTCTTAGATATCGATGATAAATCTTAGAACTAACATACTATCATGATTGGTTGTCGTCTGACTAACATTCAGTCATGAGAGTGTCTTCCTTTTTAGTTTTATCATTGATATCTAACGCCACCTTGGTATTTCCTTCAAGAAACAAGCAGAGCCAGGAAGCGTGCCAAACGAATTTGATGCATTGCTTACTGTAGTAGCGAGGCAGACGCAGCATAGCGCATGAGCCAACCTTATAAAGACACTTAAAGCATGAATAAAAAAGGAAAATTCAGGAGCACTGGCCGTTTCCCTTGAACTGTACGCTTTACAGGTTATCCGCGACGTGTAGAGGTTACTCTGTTTGGTAGCGCATTCTGCATTTTTCATGAAACAACTTCCCAATTTAAACGACATGCGTTCGCGTTGAAAGACTCGCGCTAAGATCGCCCCAAAACAACCGCGACATGCGTGCAGCAGAAAGGATGTCTGCGGCCAATGTACGCTCACAAACTGTTTATTAGTACAACAATTTACTGCATGGGATTCATTCAATGGCCGTAGTATTCAAGAGGGCCTAAATTACGGCAATGCTGGCTAATATCGACTAATCTGTCGGGCGCGCCGCAGACACCTGCCGTTTCGGTGCTTCTTCCACAGCAGGCGAAGTTATATGGGGCTTTAAAGGGTCCGCCACACGTATTAGTGATGACGTCACATCCGTACCTCATCATATGCATAAGTGATGACGTCATCTGTGAGCACACGAGAGTGAAGAACGCTGCTGTGGAGCCGTCAGTGGCGCAAGGAACTTCCCGACCAGCACTTCATTCCTACTAGCGCTTTCGCCATACTCTGTTCCTCCGCTTTCTTCTGCGCACCCTAGCGGCTACTCTCTGCCTTCTCTTAGTTACGCCGAGGCCGTGGCCGAAGGCTATGCGAAACCATATAAACCGCCGCCTAAGAGCTGCGCTCCGAAATAAACATTGTGGGAGATCGCCGCGTCTCGGCCCGCAGTCCAGCCTGCTACGCCCAGCAGCGTCCTGCCAGCGTCCAGGCCGATCCCCGCCCCGGGCTAGCACCAGCGCGAGCCACGCACCGCGCTTTCACATTGTCGTCGTCGTCCCTTAGAATCTCCTCCCAGCGGCCCTCTGCCGGCGATCCCCACAACATTTATGAGTCCACCAAACAAAATTCGCGGTGAATAGCAGTGCTAGTGCCCTTCATCTGAGATAAGTGGTTCATTCTGCGTGCACATAATATGAAGCGTATTTTGGTCAGAAAATAAGGAAACGTGCACCTCAGGTTTATTCATTTAAGGTGTACATTGAAGCGCGACACTCCAAGTATGGGAGCAAATGCAAGACGTAGGCTTCATTCGATACGTTTTAGTTCCCAGAACGCGATCAATTTACAAGGCAGAAATTTAAATAAGGCTAAAAGCTGGTTTATTTTCACCTTCACTAGATTCCCCTCACCACCTTTGCAATCTGTGAAATCCAAGTTGGCAACTAAATGATACAAGAGGAAAATCTTAGAAAATGGTGTGTGCTCACCTCATTATTGTTGCAGTCACTGCAGTCAATCCTGCAGTCATTCACTGCAGTCAATCCCGCGTTGACACACACAGCCAACGATTTAGAAAGCTATCGCCACACAATAGCCAAAGCTTTAGAGGCCGATAGCAGAATTTCCTCCCGTCGTTATCTATCGAACCTGTGGACCGCCGGTCACTCATGGGCTGTTGTGATAACACGCACGGCTCGAGTTGTTTGGAGTTTGGCCACCGCTAAGATAAGACACAAAGCCTGTTAAGAGCACTGAACCTCCGTTATTGATATGTGTAATCGG
This sequence comes from Hyalomma asiaticum, assembly GCA_013339685.2. Lineage (NCBI taxonomy): Eukaryota > Metazoa > Arthropoda > Arachnida > Ixodida > Ixodidae > Hyalomma > Hyalomma asiaticum. Next base: position 16,885 of record JABSTT010001660.1, on the reverse strand, counting down.
GGCTGTCACAAAAAGAGGAGCAGTGCGGTAATATTCCGAAATAAAGCAACCAAACCGCAGCATTGTGTATTGGTTAGATACGGTGATGTAGGGCAAGAAATAAGCTCCATACTTTTCATTTTCGCAGCGAAGATCGGCGTGCATATGTGAAACCGGTATGACGCTCTGTATCTAAAGTGGATTGCGGCTCCCGTACCTCTCTTATAGCAGAATTTGAGGAAAACCCGACAACCGTGCTTGGTCATCATAGTAGCAGGAAAGAACGCTGAAATGCCTTGTAACACGTCTTCAATGGCAAAGATACGATCATAGCAGTAAGCAAAGGAGCGTGCATATATAACCCACTACGCGTGCGGACATGGTGCTGACATTCTGTAAGCATAATGATTGAGAATTACTGCTGCGTCGATAAAAAATAATGTACAAGTCAGTAGTTGATTTCGCGTGGAGAAAACTAAAAAAAAAACACTCTGAGGCCTGCGCAGGCGCCGAGCAGCCACAGCGCATCTGCACGTAGCTGCGCGTGTTACCCAGTCGCTTATTTAGAACCTAAGCGGGATGGCTCCGGGCTTTCGCGACGTTTTTACAAGAACTGCACGATATAATAAGAAAGCAGGAGTTATGAGGCCCTAAATACGTGAAATGAACATCCTATCAATGAAATCGTCTAGACCGACTGTTGTCTGGATTGTCCAGGGTCATGGTTCAAATCAACCACGCTGGTTATCTTTTTTTTTGTGCTTTACTTACATTTTTATTTGTAATCTCACTATGAATACTTTTTTGCTCGAGTCACACATCAGTGTATGGACTCCATGGCCTTTGAACACGTAAATATTTTCACGCTTCCTTCTACTCGTTTACGACTCGCTCGTTATGTCCTTACATAAGACGCGTCATGTCCTTTACGACGCGCTCTTAATGTCCTTACTTAAGCTTTGTCTCCAATCCGTAAAAGACTCCCAGCCTTACGTATCGTGCGGAAAAGATCCCAGCCCGATAGAGTGCGTTTGCTGCTCTCAGTGGCACACTCTACACCAAGCATCTATCGTGTTGTGATAGATTGCGCTATTTTTAACACGTGTTTAACCTTCAAAAAAAGGCATATTCTCTCTACCATCACTTCTCATCCACAGGACGACTCCGTACTGTGCCCATCTCCTCACTCCGAAGCTGGTGAAACTCATCATCGCATAAGCGGCCAACCATCACGCTTGATATCGGCGGAACGATAAGCGGCCCAACGGCTTATTCTCATGATTGCGCCCACGGTTTCATACATCAAGCTGACAGATTGTCACACAAAAGAGTCCTAGAGCAATATATGTGAGGTCTTTTACAATTGGATCTGGAATAATGCCGCAGCCTGAGTCAAGAGGTGCTTAAGCAATAGTCATCTAACGCACAGTGAACATGGCTCCGAGGGCATAGCAGTGGTGTGTCATGTACCCAGATATGTTTGTGCTTTCCTGCACAAAGAATGCCTGTTTTGTACAGGAAGTCACATGCGGATAAAAGATGTTCAACTCAATAAATGAGCGTCATTATTAATTTTCTGTTCGTCCTTGATTCTTGTGCTCTAATGCCGTTTTTGTCCAGACAATTGTTGGGACGGTTAGATGATACCATGGACGGGAAATGAGGTTCATTACACGTCCCTTGCTCTGGGTGAGCAACGTTCTCCTTATCGCATGAATTTCCGACTCTCCGAGATTACAAGGTGATAGGGCAGGCGACAAGTGAAGGGACGCCCCTACAAGTCCATATGAGCAGGCGTTCAAGTGCAGCGGTAAAAGGAGCTCGCTCAGAAAAACAATCCAGGCGCAATTATAATGCACGGTTTTTGTCTGACATCCTGGCGATCTCTGACGTGACCGTGGCTCATGATATTCAGCATATTTAAGTAAAAGTCATGACGAAAATATTGGCGTGCGTGATGACTCTAAGTGTCAGAGTTGCGAAAACTTTCGGGCTTCAATAAAAGAAAAATGTTTATCGCACTGGCACCTCATATAGTCGAAATGACTCATCCATACTTGGATACTCTCCTAGTCGCATCAGGTGTTTCTAGAAAACGATGTGCGATGTTTCAGTGCCCGTAAGCTAAAATAAATACAATGAATCCTTATGTGTCCATGATAAATTCAATGCAAATCTGGACCGCAATAATATGTCCCCAGTCCCACATCTGCCCTCACTTGAACTAGATTATCTGGCCCCGCAGGATATTTGATGACCACGTACACGGAGCCCGCAAGTGATCTTCACGTGAAAGGCTGAGAGTCAAGAAGGAACACGAATGAAAGGGTCAGAAACACATGGATGTCCTTGCGGGTGTACAGGCTTCAGGAAAATTGCCTGCCAATCCACCCTGTGAAGGTGGTTGGAAAACGAAGCTTTTACGCCACCCTCACGGTGACGGCGAGAGCTGCTGGGTTTTGCCTACGACGCTGTTGAGCGAGACGATTTTGTTCTTTCCGCCGAGCCTTGTTCACGCTCTTCTTCTGCCGTCTTTACTTTCCGTGGTCTACCCATAGTGGGGTAGTCTAGAAATGAACCGAAGCAGTTACTAGGCTGGAAGGGTTTCGAATGACGTCAACCCTCTTCAAGCAGCTGCATAAGCCTTGGAACAGCTGCAATCTGATCTACGGACCGCGCCGAGCCTGTTTCCGTTGTTTGCCCGCAGCCCTTATCATCCATCATGTTGGCTCATCGCTTTGAAGCTTGTTTTGAAGCTCGCTAGAAGACGCTGCCTGCATCAAGCTCGTTTCTCGCGGGTAAGGGCGCGTTCTCCTTCTTTGCGAGCTGGTCGAGCGTTCATCGAAGAAAGAGCGTTTCCATAGGCAACGCGTGCCTTTCGCTCTCTCTCTCTCTCTCTGTCTCTCTCTCTCTCACAAGACAGCAGATGGAAGAGTGAGAGAGGTAGCGCGCCGGGAGGCACGCGCCGAGCGCGAGCGCGAGCGGTTCGTCGGGATCGTTTTAGGGGCGAAGCTCCTTAAAGCGGCACCCGTTCGTCCCTCGTCGTAGTCGTAGTCGTAGTCGTAGTGCGTAACCAGTCTTACGCTTTGACCTCCAAGGTGGTGCCGGTGGGAGATTTCTCCTATGCGTTGTTGAACAATAAAAAAAAATTCGCAGCGTGCGCGTTAACTAAAAGCCGGATTCTTCTGTCTCTCATTCCCCATTAGCAGCCATTGGCATGTTCCAGTAGGAAACGTTAGTAGAAGTAGAAGTGTTAAAAGCCGACTTCTGCTGTCTCTCATTCCCAGTAGCAGCCATTGTTTACCTCCAAGGTAGTGCCTGGTGAGATTTCTCCTGTGCGTGATTAAACAATAAAAATTTTGTTCAAAACGCCGTTGATTGATGAAATAAACGAACGAAAGACGCCAGATGTTTCTAAAGCAAAACGAAAAGACGCCAGATGTTTCTAAAGCAAAACGAAAAGACGCCAGCTGCTTAACTCCGCCCACTTACAGAACGCGCGCCGCGTTTCAGGAACGCAGATCCGACTTGCGTGACGTAACTGACAAGTAGAGGAGGTGATGCGGAGGCCTTTTCTTCTATTGGCTCACGCTGGTGGGATGGCCACAGGGTCTGACAACAGACCTGATTTCGACCAATCAACGAGCTACAACTGCGCAAAGTTGTTCACGGCGCAACATGACGACACCTAGGATGTAAGGACGGCTGGTCAATCGCAGGAAAGAGACGCGGGAATTTTTTTTTTTGTTTGAAATACGGCGTCTGTGTAGCGCGCAACGCTGCCATATGCGCAGAATGTGGTCGCCGCAAGCGTCTCTATGATTGAGTCAGCTTGTTTGGGCACAGCCGGTCTGGACGCGCGCGTTCGCTCCTTCTTTGAGCGAACGCGCGCGTCCAGACCGACCGTGGTTTGGGTTAAAAAAAAGGAGGAGCCTGTTTAGTGGCCCTTTAACGAAAGACGCCAGATGTTTCTAAAGCAAAACGAAAAGACGCCAGCTGCTTAACGAAAGACGCCAGGTAAAGCAATGGTTTTCATCTGCAACCAGTGCAAGAACCACTTAGCTTACATTTCACCGACCACAAAGCGGTCATAATGAAAGGACAACGGAAACCAGCAATAAAAGTTTGATAAAACATTTAATCAATCGTTTCACGTCATTTTATCGGGCGAATTAACGGAAGAAATTTCAGGGTTTAACCGATGATTACTTCCAGGAGCTTCGCCCAATCTCATCCTCATTGACCTCGTGGATCCGCCGTCAATTTTTTTTTTGCTTACGACGACGGACACGACAATACCCTTGGCTGGTAGAGGTACAAAGCTTCGCTTTAATATAATGTAACCGTTATAGGCAATAGTCACGTTATCGCTTTTAAAATGCATCAAAAATACGGGTCAGAAGGCAGTACATCGGTTACTGCGGGAGGCACGGATATTGTCTATGTTCGGCATAACGGCAACTTAAGCGAAAAATTTAATTAAAAATTGAGCAAAGCTCACGCGGCCGATCTATGAGTGGAGAGCGATAGTGCAATCGCACCCCGTTATCATGGCGTTCTCATTAGCTTGACATGGCCTGAGTCATTATATCTGCGCTGGTGTCATTCAGCAACATTGCTTTATTTGTTCACACTTTGACTTCATCTGCGTGGACTTCCTCCTGGTGGCGCACAAGTTTACGTAGGTGCCCATCAATACTCTCTGATGAGGAAGTTTCTGCAGAGCACCTGGCACCAACTGCAGTGACGACTCCACCATACGAGTGTGAAGAGAGAGCACGTTTTGCGGCAGGCTTTACCCTACCGCTTATGTTATGTTTGCTCCTGTAGGCACCCGCGAGCAGTGAGAACTTCGCACGCCTATGAAGCTATCACACGAAGAGGCGCCACGTCACCACCTTCCCTATAAATTGCCGCATATTTTTTTAGGGGCGGAGCTCCTTAGGGGGTTGGTCGTTCCCTCCGTAGTAGTAGTAGTAGTATGTATGTCCGTAGCCACCTCGCGCCGCCGGGAGGCTCGCGCTCGAGAGCTCGAGCGCCAGGAGGATCGCGCTCGCCCTCGGCGCGTACCTCCCGGCGCGCGAGCTCTCTCACTCTTCCATCTGCTGTCTTTTGAGAGAGATAGAGAGACAGAGAGAGAGAAAGAGCGAAAGGCGCGCGTTGACTATGGAAACGCTCTTGCTTCGATGAACGCTCTACCAGCTCGCAAGGAAGGAGAACGCGCCCTCACCCGCGAGAGACAACGTTGGCGCAGGTAGCGTCTTCTAGTGAGTTTCTTGATTGAAAAATGCCGGCTGTTTGCGCTTGAGAACCGTTCACCGGCCACCCATATATATATATATATATATACTGTACATGCAAAAATAGCTTGGGTTGCCGCTACTTTATAACAGAATTGACGATGCGCCTCTTAGAGAACGAGACCCGTCGGAGCCTGAAAAAGGTCGGGCTCCGACAGAAACGTTGATGTAATAAACCGTCGTTCTCTAAGAGGCTCATCGTCAATTCTGTTATATATATATATATATATATATATTATATATATATATATATATATATATATATCTATATATATATATATGGGTGGCCGGTGAAATAGTCGCTGCTTTTCTTAACTTAATTGCAATTTGGTTACAGATAGGAAGCGTATCATCTGCCTACCAAGAGGACGCTTGCGACATCGTCATAAAACACTTGGATTATTTCACCAAGTGCCGCTGCACTTAAGATTCAGTGAAACAAAGAGTGCCGCATTGAAAATCTCACCGCGATGGGTTCGCCAATGGTAATTATGAAATGCGAGGACTATTCGGAGTGAACTCTGCTTGAGGATTGTTCCTCAAGCGAAAACGCTTCCCCCGAACGAAGTCACTCATACTTGTGCCGAGCATCGGGGGCTCCCAAGGCTCATCATATGGTAGGTAAGGGTATGCTAGTACTCGATATGGCTGGTGCCCACATCGTGTGATTCCGGGAGAACATGCAATCAGGATAAGACACCAGATACTATGTACAACACCGATGTGTCCGAAATTTCTAAAACCTCGCGCAAGGTGCGTGAATTCCGCATGTGATGCCGGTGTTATGAGCCACCGCTCCGTGGGAAGAGTATTTCGACGTGCCGAAGAAGCCTCCGCTAAGCACACCACTTCAAATTGAGAAAATACAGCGCTCCCCCAAGCACCAGTTTGGGCAAAGCGACGCGATGCGGCGTGGACGTCTTACTGTTGAACATGACGTAGACAGTCTCAAGTGTGCGTCCTGTTGGGATTTGCCATTTCCAAATGTGCAGCATGTCTTCGCCAATTTAACATTGTTTTACCCTATATCTATCTATCTATCTATCTTCTATCTATCATCTATCTATCTATCCTATCTATCTAAATAGCCACTTCTTCTGTGTGCTGTCCTGAGCATCTCATTGACTTGCTCCTGACAAAGTTCACGCTGAACATCTACGTACACTCCGCTCATAAATTCGACATTCCTGTGGAAGGTCCACATGAGGATTTATAAAACCTTTGCAAAAAGACAGGCATTTCAGTGCATACATATAATAAAAACACTATTGTAAGGGATGCACGGAGAATATAAAAATCAAAAGCACTCAGCCGTTCTGAACGTCAGCTGAAGAGAAATTTCACCGCTGCGTCATTTAACTCAGCAAGTTTATTACGCGAGATATACGTTATACGCGTGTCCAGGTCACGTAGGAAGCTTTCAAGAATGTGAGAGAAAGCCTTAGACGCCCCAGTCAGAGACCTTTATGGGGTTAACAGTTGTGCTTTTATATCAAATGGAGGGGTGATGATGATGCATTCTCCACTACATGGGTTCTGGCCCCCCTTTATGGTTTCGCGACCCACTAATGCGTTATTATCTGCCGTGGTTGCGTGTTCGGCCAGTCGTTGAAACGGTGGACAAAAGGCCTTGAAATCGCACCAATTCTTGCAACCGCTGTCAGCCCTCGAAGCAGTCAGGGAGCAAATTGCCTATGAGAAACTGTTTGACATTCAGCCAACCGTCACGAATAGGACCAAGGTCTTTGTGCAACGTACATGAGTACATATCGTGAGGATGCTTAAGGTTAGGTAACCAGAAACGGCGACAGCACCGTGGCGACTGAATGGTCCAACAAGGTAGGACGCAATTTGGCTCTCACGTTAATTGTAAGTGCCGACGTCTCTTTTGTCAAAGAAAATCAACTATGTAGTGCGCTAACGCTCGGTCAAAAGCGTCGTTCGTTGAAGTTTTCCTACGGAACTCAGGAATATTGCACGGAAAGCATGCGGAATGGTAGCAGAAACATATGTAGTACTGCGATAGTACTTATAAATATTAGAAGGAGAATTCGCGTTAGAGAATCATTATCATCGCACCAACGGAAGGAAAAATGTTATTATTCTACATACCGTGTACGAGGAGCCACCGACCCTGGCGGTTAGCCTGCTTGCTGGCACCTTGAGGGCCCGTGTTAGATGCCCCCTACCGCTTGGTAAATCGCATATGTGTCTGCGTGCTTCTATATCTACATTTCAATCGCAAGCGAAGACAAATGGCATTCCTGCCTTATTTCAAGAGAGGAATTTTTTCGGGAGGCCGTCCGGCGTGTCGGCCGGTTGTGCAGGAACGGCGCCATGTGACCTGTGGTGAATACGCGTGATTGCAGTATCGTCGACCGTGTTCTACATGAGAGGTATATCGCGTTAAGGATGTGAATATCGGTCAGCGATGTTCGCCATATATCTATAACCGACCTTCCAATTATATTGGTGTACCAGGCGAACTAGACGACCAGGAGAGCGCTGAGGGCAGGCGGCTTAATAGATAGATAGATAGATAGATAGATAGATAGATAGATAGATAGATAGATAGATAGATAGATAGATAGATAGATAGATAGATAGATAGATAGATACGGTCAAACTGTCAAGTTTACGTGCCCAACAGCAAAACGCATGCTAGAAGCCGATGAGTCGACCTTAAGCCGGCCCTCAGTCTGCCCGCTGGAAGACTGAGGGCCGGCGTAAGGTCGACCCTCAGTCTTCTTCCTTGCCGTTTTCTGTCACGCTGGTTATTCTTAGATATTCCAAAGGTTTCGAATAAAATAACATATAATCTATTATATTATTTCCGTAACAAGTACGTGATAACAAAATGTCAGCAGGAGTTTCTAATACAACGCCCATGAGAGCATCCTCTTCATGGCCAGCAGGAATTCATATTGGAAAATTCTGAGGAAAAAGAAAATTTACTCTTGGAAATCATATTTATTTGCGCTTTCATTACATAAACCAGCATTTTTTTATAAACGAGACACTATGGCAGACAACGGCTACATTTTACGCTAGAGAACATGTATCTGAAATCCACACTCTGAAGGGGTTTGACATCCAAGCTGTAGACTATGAAGTTTGTAACAATACTGCTTACTCGCCTAGTTGGTATTTACTTAAGCACATGATGAATCAGCCACTAGAAAAACACACACACAAAATGTAGAAATACCTTTAGTGTGTGTGTTTTTCTAGTGGCAGCTTCGTCATGTCCTGATGGAGTTGCGCACAAGTACCAAGAGGGAAATGTGACACCACCGTCTATGCAAGTTTCTTAAGCGGCGCTGCGCCGAGGTGGGAAGTATGGTTTATGTGTCGGCTCGGCTTGCTTTGGCTGCGTCGAGAGAGACAATCACTGATACGTGGATACGGCTACATAAGCAATGCTTCTCCAAAGAAAACCTTCGTAAACGGATGATGTCATTCCTCTCGAATACACCTTAATATAAAATGTTACTCACCTGAATGGCGTAACGCAATGGCGAAACGAAGAAGAGACTACGGACGGACGCGGAGAGTGTGTTGTCGTTGTCGTCTTTCATCAAACCTTAGGGGCTAGTTGCTTCATTTTAGGCTTAATAAAACAGTGTATACGAGCGGATATATCCAATTATATGAATAGAGCTTGCTTGTGCTTAATGCCAAGAAAGAAATAGGTTATTAGAGGCTCTTTCACAGCAAAAATAATTATTGTCAAGTATGGAACTCGTCCCAGCCGTCCATGCACGATGCCAATGCGAGTCCGTAGAATGATTGCATTGTCACGCATGCGACAGCGTTTGAGTGACACCGTTGCCTCTATGTAATGGTAAGAATGCCTGCAAACTAGGCCCACAAGGATTACCCATACCCCGCCGCGGCGGTCTGGTGGCTATCACACTCGGCTGTTCAACCGAAGGTTGCGGGGGTGAATCCCAGCCGCGACGGCTGCATTACTGTGGAGGCGAAATCTCAAGGCCCGTGTATTATGCGATGTCAGTTACAGAAGCGCAGGTGGTTAATGGACAGCAGCCCACCAGTACGACGTCTCTCATAATGATGTCGTAGTTTTGGGACGTAAAACCCGAGAAATGAAATCAAAGATTACCCATTGTGTCCCACTGTAACTTCGCTGCGACTTCCCGCTCATTCCAGCGAGCGGCGGCGCTGCAAGGAAATGACGCTAGTGTAGCGCGATATCAACGATCGTGCTGCAATACAGATTACTAGACCGGTCTTTGGTCTGGGAATCCGCCAATCCTCCGCCGGAGTCACGGCATATGGTTTCTAGAAAGTACTAGAGGGCACTCTGGCGCTGAAGTCGTTCAGCTGCCATGGGAATTATGGGCGTTAGATTGGTTTGTCTAGTCTTCGTGCTTGCGGCTTCAAACATTCTGGTGGATTTATGTATTGCTCGTTTGTAGCTTTCGTGACGCGAGTGATATTTATGGTTTTGCGGTGCGAAAATCGGAGGGGACAGATACTACGAGCTTGGTGCCGCTTTCACGGCTAACATGCATTTCTTGAGACAGGGGTCTCCAAACACCTTGTGCTAGAGGTTTAAATTACGGTGTCCGATTAATTCGGCACAGAACGAACGCGCGTAGCAGATGTACAGTTACCGTGCCTAGCAGACGTCAACAGGACGATAGGTAGACGCACCCGCCGACGACACTCAAAAGCGCACTTCAGGTAAAAATAAAAAAAAATGCTAAGGCGGAGTTTCCAACTAACGACGCGCTGTTTGATGTGGCATCGCGGTTTTGCACAAAAGCAACCACCACGCGTTCGGCTATCCAGTGCTGATGCTATGGCCTTGCGGAGCGGCTTGATCCATACAGTTTTAAAACTTCTGTAGACCACGTTTTGAAGACACACGTACGTTTTGCATACTTGAAAACATTAGACGACTTTTTAATTCTTTTACAGGGAGACCTTACATCCCCTGAAGCTATTTTAAACGTCTTTAAAACATTAGGACGAGGCCTATCTTTCACGGTCGAATTACCGTAGGAAGATTGTCTGCAATTTTTAGATTTGAGCCTCACGTGGAACGATGAGCACTTTTGCTGGTTTTTTCATCCCCGTGTTAAGAAGGAGCTGTTGCCGTACGACTCGGCCCACTCAAAGATTGTCAAGAGGAGCGTAGCCTCTCTCTGCTTGGAATCGCCGCTGAGGAGGTCCTGCCCACACAGCATGGTACGTAGTTTTCGCAATCAGGTTAGCCGATTAGAGGCTGCAGACTTCCCTCAATCGGTCGTCACGGCCGTTGTTGAAACACAGCTGCAGAATTTTAAACGTGGAACAAGGGCAGCGTCGACTGCTACCCAGCCCTCAAGGAATAGGCCACAAGTTGTGCCATATATCCATAAGCTCTCGCACAATTTCGAGAAAGTCGCGGGTAGGCACGGTGTACCGATGGTCCTTTCGGCGCCCGAGAAAATCGGGAAGTTGTGCCAACGTATTTGCGTTAGCAAAAAGCGCGACTGCGAGAAGAAGCATGAGAGGCCTTTTGTTAAAAAGTGTTCCACGGGGGTCGTGTACTCGATACCTCTATCGTGCGGCAAGGTGTACATCGGTCAAACTGAAAGGTGTGTTAATGACCGGTTAAGGGAACACGCCCAAAAATAATAAAACGTGATGACAAGTATGCGCACCTGGTAGCGCATTGTATAATGTGTGGCTGTGACGCAGGATTCTCCGAGACTAAGATTCTGGGCAGAAGCAAAAGAAAAACTGCACGTGAAGTGTTAGAAGCTTTCTACATAGAAAAACACAAGGACCAATGTGTAAGCACCCCATCGCTATCTCTGTTTCCCAGTGAATTGCGGTTCATAAGATCTAGACTATGAGGTGGAAGAAGCAGGAAGAAAATGTATGTTGTGATTGCGTGTGTTGGCTTCATATGATGTTAATGCGCGTATGTGCCACATGTATACATTCAAGCCTTCGTGCGATCAATAAATCAGTTGGAAGTGAGCGCTGTACGTGGTTGATGTGTGGGTGTGTGTGTGGGTGGATGTGTCGTATGGTTGCGCTCAAAATGAGTTTTGGAGTGCAAGCCCTCTGCTGCTCCTCCGCACTTCGCACCTTTTTGTTCACGTTGACTCATCTCTTGTTCCTTGTCTGCCTGCTTTTGACCGGTGTTGATGTGGAAGCTGGCTAATTGCGTGGGAGCTATGGATTGCACGGCATTACCTGCAGCCATCGTTCAAACAGTTGCTGAATTGATGAAATCCGACAGCGAAAACGAAAAGTTCGAGATTGTTGTCACGGGTCTGGCGCTCAAATTAACTAGGCTACAACGTAACAGAATCCCGAAGTACTGTCAAGAACTCCCGAGTCGATACATTACGGACGCGCCTCCCGTCTTCACTCATGGTCGGCGTCAAAGTGGACAGGACGGCGCTGATTCACCCGCGTATATGGTCTGCTGCCATGAGTGTGCAAACGGCAAGAACTCTCACGCCATTGCAGAGATCTGTCTGAACTAACCCTGCACCACGCCTACATTCCTTTAAAACAAACGGCAAAGTGCAGAAGGCGGTACCATGCACTGCCAAAACGAATGGTCGCCCCGCCACGTTGGTCTAGCGGTTACGGCACTCGGCTGCTGATCCGAGGATCGCGGGATCGAATCCCGGCCGCGGCGGCTGCATTTCGATGGAGGCGAAATGTTGAGGCCCGTGTGCTGTGCGATGTCAGTGCACGTTAAAGAACCCCAGGTGGTCGAAATTTCCGGAGACCTCCACTACGGCGTCTCTCATAATCAGAGCTGGTTTTGGGACGTTAAACCCCACAAATCAATCAAATCAATCATCAAAACGAATGGTCGAGTGCGGCGCCACATGAAAGAGTTCTCGCAGTGCGGGACCTATAAATAAAGGGAATGCGTTTTGGGAGTGCGAAGTTTTCGCCACCTGCAGTTCTGTGACGTGCGCTGACAACGCACTTATGTGCATTCGCCACGCTACTGTAGCCGTGCGTCTATGCTGGCTATATTCCGTAATGCCAAATTGAAAGGGCCTTTTTTCGTTACAAAGGACTACGCTAAGGCGAAAAGTTCCTTCAACCCTAAAGGTATGCAACTTCACTGTTAAAATTAGCTTTCAGAAACGTCATTTCGTATCGAGAAACGAAAGGGTGCCCTACAGGAAGCAAATAATCGCAGGTGTATTGCAGGGTAGGATTCTCAAGCATTTCATCTTTAATTTATATATAAGTGGCACCGTCTACGGTCCTTCAGAAGAAAAATTTATGTTTACACTGACGACAGTAGAATGTCCCTTTATCTCCATCAAGTTCCGCTATCTTTGAAAAAAAAGTTAATATCGTTCTTTTCATCGATTTCTGACGATTTACGCCCCAAAACCACCACTGATTATAAGAGACGCCGCAGTGGAGGCCTTCACGAATTTCGACCACCTGGGGTTCATTAATGTGCAGTGGCATCGCACAGTACGCCGACGTCAACATTTTGCCTCCATCGAAACGCAGCCGCCGCGCCCGGGATTTGATACCGCGACCCTTCAGCAGCCAAATACCTCTGCCACTACACCACCGTGGTGGGCCATGGATTTTTTTGGAGGATTTATGGTCATGTGCAGGTACTAGGCAGTGAAAGAAAAAAAAGCGAAAGCCCGTGGTTTTTCTCCCACTCTGCAGGCAGGCTTCTGCAAAAAGCAACTTTGTCATAGCTAACAGATGAAGCTGATTAGTTCTAATAAAACACTTCTTGTCGATTTTAATAATTGCTGCATTGGGATGCAACGGCAATGCAGTATTACAAAAGTTAAGCACGATAACGGGAATCGTGTATCGAAAGCGCTATCATAACGCTTCTTTCGCTTTGTGTCTTAACTAGAGTCATTTGGTCTGGAGGACTACTACAGAATGCAAGAATTTGCTGCAACTACTTCTGCAATAGTGATTGCTCGGAATAATTGACGATGATCGAGCTCCTCATCTGTGGCTGTTGCGAGGGCATCATAGTGGCATCGGCAAGTGGAGAGGATGTCATACCGGTAGTCATTCTCGTCTCTTAAAATACTGGTTACGCTAAGCTTGCCAAATTTTCATCTATAGTACCAATACAGCAATTTTACAAATCCTTCTGATAGAACGCTTCCTATTAGACACTTAGGAACCTGCATCGAAATATGCCATGTGGCGTGTTGTGTGGCGTAACGTTTAATTTTTGGTTACTGAGTGGAAATCATTTGTTCTTCAACTCCACTGCGAGGCACAGAAGTAGGGGCGATATGTGGTGAAAGGGCCGCAGCTACAATGCAAACATTTTATTTGTTCAACATTCAGGGCCAGAACAGTTTTGACAGGCTATTCAGTAAGTAGATTTACTCCTCGCAATTTTAAATGAGGAGGGCAATCTTGATGAACTTGGCCAGGACGTCACTTTGAGGAACCAGGCTTTAGGGCAACCATCTCTTCTCCCTTGTCTCCAAATTCCTGGATTATAGGTGCGGCCTGTACGAAATAAAACAATTGCGAATATATTTAGCGAGAATAACCACGAAATGCGACAAATGACAACAATGCCATGACCTCTGCAGGAAGGTTTGGCATTGTGGCAAGAGTTACTATGTTACCGTAAGTGTCAACGACTTGTGCTAATTGTCTCCTTGCGTGCGTAACGTGGGTGTACCAAGCTCGTGGACAGCACTACGGTGAATTGTGATGTTTCTGCATGTTTGCACAACACACTTGTTTTCAATTCAGTTGAGTTTTACTTTATTTCACATCTTAAAGCATGCGTTGTAGCTGAATTCTTCCCAAGGGCAAATTCACGAGCTAAAATTGAGCAGGGAGGCAGTTGAGGGCAGAGAAAAAAGGGGGAACTGAAGCAGTGTCCATGCTGTAGATTTTGAAATCTTTTTCAGATGCTCGCAGTCACTTGGCAAGCAAAATGCTCAGGAATGCAGTTTTTTGTGCCATCCTTCGTTACTCAGGAACGCTTACCTGAATGGTTGACTCAGACACTTACCTTGACTTGCGACGGATCGGAGAGACCGCCAACGCATTTAAGGAAGCATCATTAAACGGAATAGACCGCTTGTGCCGAGCGTTACTCAGTCAAGTCTCACCGATACTCTCGAAACGGTCTTTGAAACTGGACCAATTCGGTGTACCCGAGATACGCAGTATACCACATTATAGGCAGTCTTAAGTAGGCGCTATCCAATTTTCTGTCTTTATGCAGCCTGTGATGCTGTATTTGGAAATGACCAGGTATTGCCGAGCGTGCCGAGCCTATTATTGCGGCATTGCAGAGGCCGTGGAAGCGCCTGACATGTTCGATGCACGATATCGTTGCTGGCAGGAAGCGTACCGAACGCAGCTGGCATTTCCAACACAGCTGCCTATGCTTTGTATATGCACGAGTTGATTCCATTTCATGAACGCGATGCGAGTTAAATTTCGTCACCGCACCTTGCTTTCTGACGTCCTTGGTTACGCTTCCCCTCTCTTCGCATCTGTTCGACAACTTAATTTACAATCATTGGCCTAGCCTGCTTAGTACGCCACCATTCCATATCTACGATCTCTTCTCTGCAGGTCTACAAGTCTGCCGCCTGCTGTTGTCGGTTTCCTAGCCCCTTAGCTGGTTTCACATTGCCAGTGTTATGCCTATGATCTTCTTTCCATCCCCGCTGTGTGGGCCCGAGCTTCGTTTTGAACTTCAATGTTAGTCCTAAAGTTACTGCCCGATATTTTATTGCTGATAAACCAAACTGAATAAGTAAATAATGCTTCATGCTTATTAATATGTTCATCATCATCAGCCTATCTACGTCCACTGTAGGGCAGCGTCCCCTGCCATAGATCTCCAGTTATCCCTGCCCGTGCTAACGGCGACCATTTCACACACGCGAACTCCTTGAACTCCTCTGCCAATCTCACTATCTGCTACCACCTGCCACTTTTCCCTTCACTAGAGATCCACTGTGTTGCCCTCAAGGACTAACGGTAGTCTTGTCTAACGGTTGACGGATTACATTTCCTGCCCACGCTCATTTTTTCTTAATTTCTGCTCGGATATCCTTAATACTCGTTTGTCTCTGACCCAGTCCGCTCTCTTCTTGGCCGTCAGCGCTACGCCTACAATCTTCCGTTCCATTCCTAGCTGCGTCATCCTCAACTGGAGTTGAACCCGCATAGTTAGCCATCTAGCTTCTGCCTGTATAGGTAAACACCGGTAAAATGCAGCTTTTATACTTTCCTCTTGGGGTACTATGACAAGGTGCCATTCATTATTTGAACATGCCTGCCGAATGCAGTCTGCCCCATCCTAATCCCTATAATTACCTCGGCCTCCTGGTTTCTATAAAGGTTCACTGCCTAACTTAACTAGATATATTCTGTTACCAGCTACATTTCCTCGCCACCTATCTCAAACACTGTGATGTTTAGCTTTTCGCGCATTAATTTTCAGACACACCGTTCAACACTTTCTCTGTGGTTCAGTAATCATGCTTTGCAATTCGCCCGTAATTCTCCTCTTTCGCCCGTAATTCCTCTTCTTTCGAAAGGTGCTCCTCCGGTCACCGTTGCGACGACATGCCTAGCGAGAGAGAGGGTCTGTTGCACTGAGCAACAAAAGGTCGCGAACATGGCTGAGCATCATGCCGAGGCTTTTCAACAAAGCCAGGCTGGTCACGTAATCGTCGTCGACGAAGGGGGTCCACGCAAACGGCGGGGACCATGTGTCGGACGCACCACGCACAAAAAACGCCGACAGGGATAAACAAATGCACCACCACCACCGGAAAGACTGCGACGACTGCGACCGACAGTGGCCGCGCGCGCGAGGGCGTGATGACGTCAAAATTCAGCTTCTGCCGGCGGCCACTTGGAGGCAAGGCGCAACTAAAAATCGCAATAAAAAGGCGTTTCTCGTTCTTTTTTTTTCAAAGCAGCTTGTTGTATTCGTCATTCCAAGCAGTTCAACTTCCTTTCTAACGCAAAAAAAAAAAACACTTGCCAACTTTTGTGTCCGTATGCCTTTAAGCACCCAGTTGAAAATCCCACCAGAGTGGGTCTGGTGTGTTGTGGTGTGTTTTGGTGTTAACACCAGAATACACTGGTGTGTTCTGGTGTACACGCCAGAATGGGGTGGTGTGTTCTGGCGTAAACACCAGCCTGGTGTGATATGTTATGGCATACCCACCAGACTGGTGTGGTGTGTTCTGGCGTACACGCCAGCATGGGGTGGTGTGTTCTGGCGTACACACCAGCCTGGTGTGATATGTTGTGGCATACCCACCAGACTGGTGTGGTGTGTTCTGGCGTAAACACCAGCCTGGTGTGATACGTTGTGGCATACCCACCAGACTGGTGTGGTGTGTTCTGGCGTACACGCCAGCCTCGAGCGATGTGTTTGGAAAACACACCAGTCTGGTGTGGTGTGTTCTGGTGTACAAGCCTCGTGGCGTGGTGTGTTCTGGCGTATTCGGCACCCTGGTGTGATTGGCTGTGGCGTACACGCCAACCTGCGGCGTGGTGTGTATTGTAGCGCGTTCGCTATTCTGTGAGTACGAAACACAAGTTGGGCATGGTTGTGTTGTTGCATAAAA
>JABSTT010000061.1:0-40001 GCA_013339685.2 Hyalomma asiaticum | reverse complement strand
AGTCAGGTGAATAAAATATCCGAGTGGACATGAAACACACCAAGTTATTCTTAGTTCCTGGAAAATATTGTTCTGATCTGTTTTAAAGCTAATTCCATGTTACCCATTTTATGAAAAGCGTTCTCAGTTGTCATTAATGTGTTAAAAAGCCCGTGTTATAAAAGGCGTTCTCTGGAATACCGCCAATATATTTTGCATCTGTTTTTTTTACATATGGGCAACATTGTTAATTATACCGAAAGCTAGCTTGCCTGTAAAAGCTGCCTACATTAAACTATATTATTATTATTGAGAATATTAATTGCATTAAATTATTAAATTACTAACGTTCAATCTATTTTAGAATGCCTAATAAAACTTTCATGATTGTTCATTTGTTTAAGAATCCATTCACTAGAAAGAACGCCTCGATCCTGTATTGTTGCATGCAGGACGTTTTGAATTTCGCGCTCATCGATTCGTGCCTATCATGAGTGAACATTGTCATTTCTGGTTTTAAAAAAACCTTCGTTAGCATTATATTTGTGCATACATCGCGTTTGTTTTGTTTCGTGTGTTATGCAAATTGATGACGGCGTATTTTGATTTAGGTTTGCGAAACAACTTTGCACGTAAAGTGTGTATAGCGAGTGCGGCCATACGGGGCCATGCAGTGTGGCAACTGTGTGCGTCTGGAATGTCAACAAGCTGTTCGCGCCGGGCTCGTCTCGGCCAAGTCGCATTTTTTTCTCGTTTCAAGCATTTTTCTGCTCTGTGCGCACGTCTCTTGTGTTTTACCGGCGCAACGGATTACGAAGACCTACTGTTTCGTGCCGGGGAGCAACCATCGAACGGAAACAGGTACGTATCACAGTCAGTCATTTGAACCTTTGTCCCACGTGCGATCGTGAGTCGCGATAAGGCTCCACAAAAACAACGGAAGGGGTAGCAGAACTCCTGCGTACTCATCGTGCGCTAGAAAAGTTGCTTTCTAAAGCGCGATAATAAACTTTTGTTTGTGTAGCAAGCATGCTTTTATGCGCCGTTTGCGCACTGCGAACGCGAAGGTATCGTAGCACTGTCGCGTAGCCCCGCGGCTCTCTTTCGATGGCCTGTGCGGTCAGGCGGCTGGTTTGAGACGAGTTGCGGCTTCGCCTTCCACGTAAGCTGCGCTAGTGGGGCCCCTTATGCGATGAGCCACTATTTTGCTGTAATTGATGTTTCTCCGCAGTGGGATCTGCCGTAATGGCTTTCTATCCTATCCCCTTCTCTTGCGTCCGTGTGAAGGCGCAACTGCTTGCCACGGATGCCGCCTAATAGTTGTGCGCAATCAACCGCGCCTTGTCGGTTGCTTTAAAGTTCAATTTGCCGTGCTTGCTGTTTCCTATGGCGCCAAAGCGGATCCGAACCGAAATTTCGTCAGTACTGGATCCAAACCCTCTAAAATATCAGTTATCGTTTCGGAACAAAACGGTTCCATATAGCTGCAGTGCGTGATCTGCCGGCAGCGCATCGTCCCTGCGATCGGCCCTATGCTTTCCTTTGACCTTCATTTATTTACGTGATACATTCCTCTGCTCAGGAACGCGTGTGCGCGCGCGCGTGTGTGTTGTGTGCGTGTTTTTTAAACGTTGCGCAGATCGGGCAGCTGAACTGGAACACCGAGTTCACTGCAAATGGGAATTTGTACGTATGGCCGACAAGACTGTTTCCGAATATACTTATGAGATATCGTGTTAAAATTGACATCAGAAAGCGCGTAATCTGTGTGCTAATGACCAAGGCCTTCCAATAGCCTGAAATAAGGACTACCCTTGCTGTATAATTCTCGGAGTACTGCATTCAAGAAACTTGTGAGCAAGCATATTTTTGAAAAATTGTACGTTGAATTAGGAGCAGATACTTCAAGAGAAAGGAAAGGAGAAAGAAGAATGTAATGACTATAAACTTATTCAATGAACAAGGCTTTTAATGTTTCTTTGCACACCGTGCATACCAGTGCACATCACACCTAGAGAAGGTGATGTCGCTTGCTAATGTGGGCCTTA
The DNA here is from genome assembly GCA_013339685.2 of Hyalomma asiaticum. Taxonomy (NCBI): domain Eukaryota; kingdom Metazoa; phylum Arthropoda; class Arachnida; order Ixodida; family Ixodidae; genus Hyalomma; species Hyalomma asiaticum. The sequence goes on along the minus strand of JABSTT010000061.1, from coordinate 37,974 downwards.
TGCCCGTACGTGGTCCCTGTCCCAAGTTGGTTTGGCAATACACACTGTGGGTGCGTTTGTGCTGCGCTTGTGTGTTCCATACGGGCGGCCTTGGTCTTTAACTAGACCACACTCCACTCTTCTCATTACAGTTCATTGGGAGGAAAAGGCTTCCTTCCGCATTATGTCAGCTTCATTTGTTAGACACTTACAAAGTGCTTTCACATGGATGGAAGTTTTCGCTATGAGTGAAGGCCATCAATTCTCAAAAGGAGTGCAAGTTCTCAAAAATGAGAAAGTGCAGCACGTATAATCTTTGTGCTGCCTCTGATGAATTCACTGTTTTGATTTAGACGAAGCATTTTATTATCTTACTGTTCTCAACATTTCTGTATTAGCAGTGATGCACAACACTGTAATCAGTACACAACAACAGTGCACTTCACACTAGGTGCGTTCATAATGCATAGCTTTTTTTTTCACCACTGGTATCAACTTGATTTACCACCACTTGCAGTCTTGACATGGTGCACATTGTCATTTTACGTAAGGAATTTTGTTGCCAACAGACTGTACGAAACCTATAACCCAATTTCACTTTGATACTGAATGATTGGATTTCTCTTAACATTCCCACCCAACCTGGCTCGAAAATTTGGCTTTTTGAACGTTCAAGGTGAATAACCACTGTTTCACTCTTTTTCTGCACAATTTTAAAACTATCGACCAAATGGAGCTCAAAGGTGGACGTGCCGGAGGTTCATCCACTCTTGAGCTCCATTCATCCAAATGCTATGCATTCGTCCAAATGCTGTGCTCACATTCATGTGTTAAACCACCAAGTATAATGCAGCCTGAGAGCAAGAGAACTATTAGCACACACGGCTTGTTTACTTTTACTTGAGCTACGAAAAATGTGAGATACAAGCTGGACCACTGCTTTGAGTTCGTGGTCAGACTGGCATTGATCTGCACGGTGTGGCCGTGATCACTGGGCATGCATGACAGATTTCTTTTAATCCTTATACACTGCAGCCAAGTGTGTGCCATTGTGTCGTCTTTTGTTCCCAAGAAGATGACTTGAAAAAAAAAAGGCAAAGCATGTTCATCCTGAAAAAGTATCTAAGAGGAAACCGGAGAAAGCAGCCTGCTCTAGGAAGTGGAAGCACATATTAAGTGTTCTCGTGACAGTATAGTTGCTTGATGCTTACACGGCGGTTGCAGAAGTGGCACCTTGCACTCTCTTGCATTCCAATTTGTGCGTGGCTCTGGCTGCATTTGCACAACCCCTTTTTGAACACAGCTTTTTTAGACGCATATGCGAGAAGAGAATTTAGGCGAATGCACAACAATATGCAAAAGCTTATTGAAAAAAGCTCTGAATTTGAAGGGAAGGCTATGCACGCATGCATCATACAAAAACTGAATCAATATAAAGAAGGCAGAGACAGACACATTGTAGTAATAACACTTTTCTGAGTAAGCCAGCTTATCCATGAGTACCTGCTTTTCTTTCTTTTTGTTTCTTGTCTTTCTCACTTTTTTTTGTATGGCACATACATGCATCAGTTTCTCTTTGAATTCTGCACGTTTTTTTCCCCGTTAAACTGTTGCAAGTACCGACATCTATACACATATAGTCTCTTGTGAACGTGTCTATAAACGCTGGATCTTTGTTTTCTTCAGGTATGCACAGTACCAACAGGCCCAGCACCAGACTCATGTTCAATGTGGTTTACTGAGTAACTAAAAGCAGTGCAAGGACTCGGAGCCAGCTGTGTCACGGCAGGAAGATGGCGATTTCAGGTTTGAATTGTAGCATAATGCATGTATCCATGAAACACTTTAAATACCTTGGACATCACTGTCTACAATTTCAATGCGTGTCCCTGGAATGTGTCTAGCCGACACTAAAGTCTGATGCTGCCCAAGAATATCTGTGAGCAGTCAAGCGTATATCAGAATCGCAAACCTTGGTCCCACTCGTAAACAGATCAACTCTCATGCAAACGCATGCATTCAGTGTCAGTGTTTCAACAAGCTGAACTACCTTATTTGCTTGCATAATATGAACCGTACTTCTTTTGTTCGGCAGAACTAACGCGTACTTCAACTACCCAGATCCGGGCATGCACAGTCTGGTCATAATCACTGGTCGAGAGGTCCAAGTGGGAATCGTTGCAGCTGCTGTCACTGCCCTCCCAAAGTTCATTGTCCTTGCTTCTGTCGAGTGCGTATAGTTGTAGCCCATCGCAAGTGAGCAGTGAAAACGTGACTGGCTGATGGAGAAACCTAAACTTCTGAAATTAACCGAGCATGAGTTGAAGCACAGACACAGAGACGAATGATGCATTATCCAATCATGGTAGTCGCATTTGAGGGCAGAATGCAAAAACAGTCATGCACTTGGATTTATGAAAGTATCATATGTAATGAAAATAATTCAAATTCTCAACCACGGCCCCCATTATAATCATGAGGTGATTCTGGTACGTAAAGATGTAATGTAGTGTCCTTTTTGTTTTCTTTAACTGAGACCATGGTGAATGGTCTGAAATAAACAGCTGTTTCACTTTAGGCAAGCGCGCTCATTTGATGGCAGAACATATTGTTAAGCACTTATCCATGTACATTCAATGTTAAAAGTACTTACGCAGAACTAAAGCGACAAGGGGAGAAGTGTATAAAGCAAGAAAACCGCTGCCACTGCAAAGACACCCACAGTGGCACCAGCGCTCACATGCCCTCTTATGAACAGTTGGGCCTTTAGCGGTGGATGCTCGCTTTGTATCAATTTGACGTGACAATTTTGTGACCAGAAAAGCTGTTGCAGGATTGTGGTTTCATTGAACTTAGTCTGACACAGTGCATAGTAGTACTCGTTTTAAAGGTGAACATTTGGCAGAGATCTGTCTGGTTGGGATGAAGTTAAAGGTAAAAAAGGGGGGACACCAACCACTAGTAGTACTCGGCTTGCAATCATGAGTTTTTCTTGGTAAGAGTACAGAAACAAATTGCAAATATCAGCTAACTTGAGACCAATCAAAATAATGTGAACCTCAGCTTGGCTGCTCTTGAGGCAAGACTGCGAATTCCTAAATATCAATTCTTTTATTAGGTGCAGCTATAAAAGCGGATGTTTTCTGTCAGGCAAATTTCCGCTCGTCGGGGGACAGGAAATATAGGGAATCGTATCTCATTTACGAGTTCAGTACCGTCCAGCCTACAGGCATAAACGTAAGAGAACCTTTGAATCCATTAGATATGGTGGAGGGTTAGCAAAGACAACGCGTTAAGGTATTTCACCTGTACAGGCTAAACAATGTTTCTTCCCAAAAGTCTCTTTTCAGGTTCTCATCCCCCGCCTAGTTCAATGAGAACAATGGTGTTAAACAGTGTAGCCACGTTTTTAGCAAAAAGCTTTCATTGGAAACGCACTGTGTGTGCAGTGCGGGAAGAGGGGAACATGCGGCAAGTGCAGCACCTGTACTTTGCGTATTTGTTCCTTTCTTCGTCCTGGTTTTTTACTGTGCACATACAGTGCATTTCCAAGAGTAGCCCACGCCCAGGAGCGGATCCTTCTTTTTTGCTCTTTCCATTTCTATTAGTGACGCTAACACATGTCACTCAACTTTCCACTTCCCCCTCTCATTCTTCTTTCTCTCTCTGCTTTTTGTTTGTTTGCATGTGCCGTCTTCTCCTTCTGTGGACGGGGGAGAATGTGCAAAGCATACAGAAACAAACAATCGAGAATGCGGTTGTCATCCTGACGAAAACAAGTCCACTTGATGAAATGTTGACTCCAGCGACATTTTCTGTTCTCCATACTTTTTAGCGATCTTTTCATCAATTAAAGCTGTGATAGGTATGCAGATGCAAAATACCTTAGCTGCCACATCTTGCACAAAAGGGGCATAGCTGTCTTTCTGTGCATTTGAACTGACGGTGACATTGGCATGCCAGGTCCCCGAAATTATTTTCTCACCTCTGTTCTGAGTAGGTGGGGATAAAATTTCTATTAATTGAAGCTTGCGATATTCATACAGAAGTACCATTCTTTTCTTGCCACTGGCCATGTAGGATGCAAAACAACGCTTTTCTTGGTACTTTAACAAGTGGAAAAGCTTTTGGTTGTGCACTCCCATGCGTTCATTTTTGTCATTGGGATGGGTTGATTGGTGTTTCATGTAACAATTTCTCATTTGTCTCCAGGTTCGTATGGCAAATGGGGTTTTTGTACTGAAGCCCTCATACTACCACCTGATGTGGGTGCACAAGGACTCCCACATTGTGGAAAGATCTGCGGCAGTCATCTGGTTCACAGATGCACTTGCACAGTGACGGTCTGCAGGGTCTACACTGCCGAACTCCTTTATGGCAGAAGGTGGCAAGAAGCTGGTGCAACAGCCATTATCACCTCATGAAGTGTAAGTGCTTAGAGGTCAGTCTGCACGGTTGCAGCACGTATTTATAAGCCTGTCAGCCACCTGTCATAGATATTGTTTACTTATTACCTGTTGCAAATTTTGTGACTATGGGCCCCTGGCTGCTACTAAGACCAGTTAGCTCACTCATAAGCCACAGTAACCTGGTGCAACTCTGAAATGCTGAAATTCTTGCCTATACGAGTGTGTGTGCATACCAAGGGTTAAATATAGCAACAATGCCACACATCTGCCACTATGTCCTTCACTGCCCACAGCAGTTATTGGAACATTAAGCCTAAATTACTGTCCAATATAGTACTGGATTCTCGGCTAGAATAAGCCTTCGCAATGTTTGCCTGCTTTGTTGCAGTGCTCCCTGTTATGCCTCACCTGACTTGTTACACTCTCGTTGAGTGTTCTTGTTCTAGTATCTGCCACATAAGAACTACTTGGTGGTGCCTTTTTTTTATAATGTGGAAGCTGTGAGCATTGTGCTGCTTACCTTATGCAATTTCTGTGTGTTTGCTGGCTGCCTGCATTGTTGCTACTTTGTGATTAATGCCCATCTAAACTTTTATGTATGGTTTCTTACCAGTGTCACTTTGCCATGCCTAGGTGCGCACATGGTGCAAGCCTTGCTTGTTTAGTGCCTATCATAAAGATGTAAAGAACAGTTAGCAATAGACTGATCTCACCGTGAGTTCCACTACGCCGCCGCTGCCGCAGTGCACGCCGGTACTTGGAGTACTCGGTTCGTTCAGCTGCATAGCTGCTGCATTGGCACGCTGTGTTTATGAGCTTTAGTGGCTTTATTTGAATGAAGCTGGATGGTTGGGCTATGTGTCGACATTCCACAACAACTTCCTAAGGATATCATGCTCTGACCGGAATCGGTAGGACATTTGGCAGAATTGGACATAGCATCATGTACAGCACACTTCTTGTGGAAGTTAGCGAGTTCCGTGTGTTTAATGTATGGCACTTTAGCAGTCTGCGATTGTGTCAAAACAGAGTGGTTGCATGATTGGCAAGCCGTTAAGGAACTGTGATGCTCTACAAAGCGAGCTCAATACGACTGCCACTCAAGGTGGCAGACTGGACAACGCTTGTTTTTTCCCCTTTTCTTTAAGGAAAGTATTGGCCAACAAAGCACAGTGATGCTTAAACTGACCGCATAAAAAAATCAGTGACGACTGCAAATCGCCTATTGCGAGCCTATGAACAGATCGCTAAAAAAATGTAGAACAGGGAATGTCGCAGGAGCCAACGTTTCGACAAGTGGACTTGTCTTCGTCAGGACTGCGGCTCTTCTAGTTTCTATTATGAACCTGTGATAAAACCCAAGCACAGTGCATGCACAGCGCACGGTGCGTAGCGAAAGCTCATCCGTATATACCTACGTCGTAGCTAGCGGTGCTCCCAATATTTTGCTGTTCCCTTCAACCTTTCACATAATTATGAGCAGAAGGTACAGTGGCAACAACGGTAACAAAACTTAGAATGTTATGGGTGTTGGCGTCTTTTAGTAATGAACCGCCCACTGCTTTCAAAGCGGTGAAGGCTTAGTGATATCTACGCATAGCAAACAGCTGACCGCTGCAGGCGGCCAAAGTGAGCAGCCACTTATCCGTTCCTATGCTCCCTATGCTGAAGAACACAAATTCAGTCATGCAATGCTTTATCCAATTACTCATGTGTGCTTTTTGCTAAAGGGAGTAGGCGGCAGTATTTGGTGTTCCGGAATGTCGTAAGCAAGATATAATAAAACAAACCAGTCAGAAGGTGACCGCAGCCTTTTCTCGCGGATCTTTGAAATGGACAGAAATATTCAGAAAGATCATAAGGTTCTGACAACAGGTCGTAAACATCTGTAAATATCATCCAACACCTGCCTATCTTCTGTGAATGCATGTGAACGTTCGTAGTAGTAAACAAAAACGAGACCCCCGTTTTTTTTTCCTTGTCCATCACGCCACTTTGAAAGTCATGGACATCTCTGTGCATTTTGTCCAAGTTGCGTTCTGTGCACTACAGCACTATCACTTGAAGCGGTTTGTTTTCACATGACAACAGCAATGTGCTGATGCGTTTTACACTCGGCTATTACGGGCTCATTACGATGGTGTCTGGTCACTGCCACCACCAGTTTAAGTAACTGCAACAGCTGCAATGTAAAAAAACGAAGTTCTTGGTTCTTGTGCAGACTTGAACTTTGCAGGAATAAAGTAAGACTGAAAGGGAAGGTTAACAGAGCACAGAGGAAAATCTAGCTAATACGCCGCTGCTGTCAGCGTATATAAGCCGCCACCTGGGATTCTGGTGGGCAGAATTTGACCACCTGGGATTCTTTGACGTGCAGTGATATCGCACAGTACATGGGCTTCATCTTTTCGCCTCCATTGCAGTGCAGCCATAGCTGCCAGGATTCGATCCCGCTACCTTCGTAACCACACATGAGTGCCATATCCACTAGACCACAGTGGCAGGGCACATTTCTTTGTTAGAAACAACCTAATGATGCCAAGGAAAGCATAGGGCAAGTTGGGCAGCAGCCATCTTACAAAAAATATGTTCTACGAGCCGTCATCTGGCACAAAGTATTCCATACTCATCGCCCTGGCAACGAGTGGTGCTGTCTAGCACTCCTGGGATTGTACACTCACGAGTACCCAATAATGTGGACGGGAGAATGACTGCCTTTGCAGCTCATTCGGTAGAGCATTGGACACGTTATCCGAAGGTTGTAGGTTTGGTATTTACCAGAGGTGGGTGTGTGTGTTTGACCACTTAATTCCTTTCCATCTATTCCATAATTACTACAGTACATAAAAAAACTACAATTTCCCCTATGCCTTTCTTGGCTTCATCAGGAGTAAAAAAAAACTTAAAATATTTTGAAGAGCTGAAATTTCCTTTCACAATATCGGCTGTATGGGAAGCATGTTGCATATTCTGCACAATGGTATACTCACTGCTAATGTTACTTTAATGAGCTGTTATCAGGTGACATGGTTGATTGATTTCTGGGGTTTGACATCCCTAAACATGCACTGACAATCTCCGACATTGCAGCTCAGTTTCAATCACCCACGCCAGAAAGTGGACCTGACGTCATGATCTTGGCTGCCAATGCTACGACGCAGTGAGCTCCATGGCCTTAATATTGAGCAATAAGTGTCGCTACTGTACGTTTAGTTATTGTTGGATTTTATCCAATGCATTATTTAAAACCTGGAGCAGTTAGTCGAGCACTCAAAATAGGTGAGCTGACATCAGACAGATATAAACGCAGTGGAATAGGAAGGCACCACTCCAATTTTCGGAGTGGATCCTTCAGTTTTTATGGGATAGCCGGCTCTCACGTAGCCTACATTCCCATGTTTCCACATTTAAAAAAACAAACTCCAATTTTTTAGTGTTGTCGTTTTCTTACAACTTCTCCATTCTCACGAGGAATAGCAAAGTGGTTATAACACAAACCCATTCTTTCAGTCTTGCTCAACCTAATATGTGCACGTAGTGTCCCTATAAATGAGGGAACTCCTATAACACACTGTTTTTGTCTTTTTCAGGTGCCACACTGCTGTCCGAGGCCACTCTGAAGAAGAGTCAAAGAAGGCCACAAAAGGTTTGAATGGCTGTTCCAGAAAACTAGCAAGCTGAGAGAACCGAGGATGAAATAAACAAGTCGGCCATTTTTTTATATCAAAACTACTGTGTCTTGCAGCCTGCCATTATTTCTCGGGCATAAAAAAGTGTGCACATTTTGATCCACAGTAAATTTTAATCATGGCACAATGGTACTAAGATTAGTAACATCCGCTGTTTTGGCAACACTGTACCCGTGCGAAGTTATAGTATGTGGCACCGATCGGTTGGTGCCAGATCACACAAAACTAGCCAGATGCACCAAACCATGCCAAACCGGCCGGGTACACCAGATCACACCAAAACACGCCAAACCGGCCGGGCACACCAGATCACACCAAAACACGCCAAACCGGCCGGGCACACCAGATCACACCAAAACACGCCAAACCGGCCGGGCACACCAGATCACACCAAAACACGCCAAACCGGCCGGATACACCAGATCACACCAAACCACGCCAAACCGGCCGGATACGCCAGATCACACCAAACCATGCCAAACCGACCGGATACGCCAGATCACACCAAACCGGCCGGGTACACCAGACACGCCAGAACCCGTGTCTGAATTTCCGCTCTGGTGTGAACGGGTAAAACACACCAGACCCGGTCTGGTGGATTTTTCGACTGGGCACACACTTTCACATAGATATCTGCATAACTATCAAAATGAAAGTCTTGAAACGCCGTGAGACATACATGTTGAAATTTTCGACCGACAAGGTCTAGCACGCACCTCGTACTGCGAAGAGACTGCAGTCATACTAGTGGAAAGTGAGGAAAGTAAAAAAAGAGGAGCGATTTTTGCAAGAAGTTGGCGTTGTGTTTAGCAAGTCTGCGGTGCTAGGGTTTACATTTTTTTGATGATATATGTACAATAAGCAAGGCCCGCTTTCGCGGTTCCTCGTTGAAGTACATCCTTAGTCTCTTCATTACTCAGGCCTGCCGCTTGTACGATAAACCTCGACACGGTTGTGGAGTTAGCTTTCTCCAAATTTAGCCCACCCCATCGGCGAATCATCGGCAAAAAAATCGCAGAGTTCTGGAAGGTGTAGCGCTGCAAAATTACAGTTCATAAATCTTGATTGTTCACTTTTTGGGGTTTTACGGTCCCAATACAAACGTTCAAGAACTTTCACAGGATTTCGAATACTCCTGGGATCATTATATGTGTCTTTACCCCATCAGAATTTTCACGCCTTATTAAAACGGACCCATGCTCTCATTTTTTACTATCCATTATTTTAGATGTGCGGTCCACTTGAATGTATAACGTGCTATAAATATTGACATTGTAGTATTTTTCTCCGTTGTGTAGAATACGGCGCCTCTGCACGCTGCTAAAGCTCACGGCAGCTCCGCGTTGTCCATGTCTTGTGGTCCCACGGAATCGGCGAATTTTTAAATGCGAATCATTTCTTAGCGAACTTCGGCGACCTTAAGCGTATCTGTCTATCTATCTAGCCACCTAAAATTTTGTGCTTTTCTGGCCGTTTCGCTAATGGGATGTGTACGAAAATTGGTATGCCACAACAAGACTGCCTGACGAACATAAATGGCAGGTCATAACATGAAAATCATCATATGCATGCCATGAGCGACATGATTTACCTGCCACGGTTTTAGTGCCCTCCTGGCCATTTCGCTAATGGGATGTATGCGAAAATTGACATGGCCAACATGACTGCCTGACGAACATTGTTGGGGTTTTTCTACTAATAACTGCTAGTGCTAGCAGCGGCATCGTCGCTAGCAACCCCCCTGTTGTGGATTCGAGCACTCGACGAGCAGAGAATGAAGTCATCGCGTCCGCGCGCTCGCTATCTCAGTCATGCATCGCCGCGTTGCCGCGCGCGTCAGCCCGTGGCCCCTCTCGAAGCGGGGCAGCACGAACAGTCGCACGCGGCGAAAGAGGAGAACATTAGGCGTCACTCTCCCAGCATGGTAATTTAATAAACAGGTTAAATGAAACAAATAATACAAGGCCGAATCAAGATCGAATTAAATATAAAGGAAAGGACAGTAACGAATAGCAGCACGCGAACACACACGAACGCAAAGGACAGTAACAATGAACAACACGCGAACACAGAATAACACACAAAAATAACCGTGACCGCGCCCCAAGAAAACGAAAACAGAAAGAACGGAAGGAACATGCGTAGGTGGGCGCAGATCGCAGGCCGCTGCCGTGGGTTGCTGGAGCCCGAGACGACGCGAGGTCCGGGCGACGAGGCCTCGTCGCCCGGAGAGCCGCAAAAGCGCGTACGCTCCGCCTCGAGACCCAGCGTGTTCTCCCCTGCATCGCCAAAACCAGAACCGCCAGAACGCGCAAACTTTCTAGGAATTTCTCGCTGCCCAATGGCAGCCTATGTTAAGACCACATGGGCGAAGCGGGCGGCCCGTCGCAGTGGTGGACCGCCGCTCCGTCCAGCTGGGAGAGGGGGATGCGAGCACATTCCTAGCAAAGCATGGCGTCGTGCGGGACCCGCTCCCCACAACATAAATGGCAGGTCATAACATGGAAATCATGACATGCATGTCATGAGCGACATGATTTACATGTCACGGTCCTGGCGCTATACTGCCGTCTCGTTAATGGGATGCATACGAAAACTGATATGGCACAACAAGACTGCATGAGGATTATAAATGACAGGTCATAATGTGAAAATCGTGACATGCGTATGATTAGTGGCATGATTTACATGCCACGCGTTTCTTTAATGGGACTTATGCGGAAATTGGCATGCCACAACATGACTACATGGGAAACATAAATGGCAGGTCATAACACGAAAATCATGAGATGCATCTCATGAGTGACATGATTTACATGCGACGGCCTTGGTGCTCTCCTGACCGTTTCATTAATGGCATGTATACGAAAATTGGTATGCCACAACATGACTGCATGACAGACATGACTGACAGGTCACAACATGAAAATCATTATATGCATGTCATGAACGACATGATTTACACGCCACGCGTTTCCTTAACGGGATGTATACGAAAATTTGCATGCCACAACATGACTGCATGACTATCATAAATGACAGGTCATGACATGAAAATCATGATATGCATGTCATCAGCGACATGATTTACATGTCACGGTCCTGGCGCTATATTGCCGTCTCGTTAATGGGATGCATACGAAAACTGATATGGCACAACAAGACTGCATGAGGATTATAAATGACAGGTCATAATGTGAAAATCGTGACATGCGTATCATGAGCAGCATGGTTTACATGCCACGCGTTTCGTTAATCGGATGTATACAAAAATTGCTTTGGCACAATACGACTGCATGACGAACGTAAATGACAGGCCATAATATCAGAATCATGATATGCGTGTATGACCGGCATTGTTTACATGACAAAATTTTGATGCACTTGCGGCCGTTTCGTTAATTTCATATGTACAAAACTCGGTATAGCGAGAAAACAATGCAAATCCATTTTACGTTCCTGATGTGTGCTTCGCATTTCCTTGATTCCCACTGCACGTGGATCTGCCATTTTTTTTCGTGCCACAGTTGCAGTATTTCTGCCTTGTGGCTCCAACTTGTGTGAAAGTAAGAGCTCACAGTAATACCCATATGCAATCATACTGGTGAGTCGAACCGCCAGGAATATTGGGAAACTTCTAATATCTCTTTTCTAATGGAGTTCGAACATCTATACAACAGGTTCGAAGCATCTATACAGTAGCAGACACTCGCCTGTTCTTCGATCTATATAGTAGCAGACACTCGTCTGTTCTTCGTCGCTTTTTCATTATTCCTTTCTTTTAATGCCGACGAGTGGATTTGAATGCATATATTCAATATGTCGCTGTTTCTATTTAGTTCCATTTCCCACGTCCATTGTCACAAAGAGCCCATTCTCATGTTTTCCGTCACATGTATCTCAGCTCACGTGGAAACCTGCGAGATATATTCAATAAACTTCGAATCCCAACTGAAAAGTGCCATTGCTTTGTAGTACAAGCAAATAAATGCGTAAGTTATATGTCACCTACCTCCGTGGCAACCTCTGCTGGATACGGAATCTTGAGGAGCCGAAGCAAATCCAGAACCCAATGCTGGCAGTTATTCCACAACAGAGAATATTTCGTAGGCTTGCTGATGGCTCTCCAGGCTAAGAATAAATCATCCTCGCTGAGCACATGCTTTCCAAGGTTCTTCTGCGATAGAGGTGTAAATCTTAATCACAGTAGCACGACCCCTCTCCCCCTAGAATTATTCCTAGGGGTCTTCAGCGATTGTTTCACAGACGTAAGCACTAACCCAGCTAGCACACAAAACCAGAAAGACGTCTTATTGGGGGATTGCGTGGCTGACGTCCCAAAGACGTCGCGAGCGGGAGCGACATCAAAGGGACGATGAATGCCTCTCCGAAACGTCTTCGCGAGACCGAACGTAAACGTGGAAGAATAATTCCAGGTGGACCCCCTCACTCTCCCCCGTCCCACCAGAGATGCGAACGTAGGGCTTGGCTGAAAGTGTTGGCGGGCGTCGGAACAGTGCTCGGCGCCGAGATGTCGCCGGCTGCCACGGGCCCAGGAGAGAGGCGCCAGAATGTCTGGCTCCTTCTCTCGCCGGTCGCCAGGGAGAAGAGGCGAGATTGCGCAAGCTGGCGCAGACGCGAAGCAAGGCCAGCGAAGCTCGTATGGGTGGTTGGCGGTGGAGTCAGTGTACGTAAGTTGTTGGCGGCTGGCTCTTCCTTTGTTTGTTTATGGAGAAAATTCGGCTACTGTGCTGCAACCTCTGCGTCTGACTGCGCGGTGGAATTTTGTTCTTTCTTCCCGCCGATTCTGTGAGTGGATCCTGTAACAGCAGTGTCTACGACCCGCCGAAAATAAATGTAAGTAGCACACTTGAATGCCTTAGCAGGATGCCTGTGAGATCACTCATGAGTTCCCGGGATATCGCAAATCCGTCTCTAGCAGATACAATGAGCATGAATACTATATAAGAGCCAAGATAGTTGACGCATCAACTTAAACATCAAGCAACGCAACTGTGGCTTTATTATTGAGATCACTCTGTACGAATGCATTGTGAAACTTTGTTAGGGCTATGTGCTTGTTTAGCCCACTTAGCGAGTAAGGAGTGCATTGGCTTAGTTCCCACCATCCTGTCATTTGGCCTTTACTGGTAGTGAGTACAGCGCCTGTACAACTGTGTGGGATAGTAGTAATTTACTTGTGTCTTCCACAGATGAATACATGCATGTGGTATCGCCTGTTGTAAGGCAACCTATGCCGCGCGTTCATTCACTGTAGCATCGCAGTAATGAGATTTCAGTTAAGGGCTATGAAATTTACGTGCACGCTTGACCAATTGCGCACTATTTGTTGTGGCATATCAGGAGAACTGCCGCAGGCAACCGTGACGTCTTGTGGTGGTGGAATGACTTCACGCATCTCAGCATTCAGACGATCATGAGTGTCGTGTGCGCGTACTCGGTCACACTGAGACTTCGTCAGAGGCGTGTGACTGTTTTGCGAATGTTCATTATTATTATTTCTCGTTGACCGTGCTCTTGCGGTTTTCTGCATTGGGGGTTCGTCATTCTTGCAGGCCGCTAATAGCAAAAGAATTACACGACCTGTTGTCTGGTTCCATAGTATTGCTACAAGCACGCTGTTGTGCACAGCGGATTTATGGTATGCCATAAACTGTCCAGTGTTTCACGTGGTACAGACTGGGGAGTGAAGGCTTGAACCAGGTTCCTGGGCGGATAATGCTGGACTGAAATGATGAGGTGACCAACAACGAACTAATTAAGACGTCGGGCAATGGGAGAGCGGTGTCTTACGGGCGCCTGTACGAGCACGTTTTAATGTATTTTGTTTATTTTTTATTATATTGTAACGACGCGTAATCAACGAGGCAGAAGGCACACGGAGACACAGGAGCATCACAGGCAAAAACACTTTATCGGTAGTCCATAAGAGAACCGAACGTCTTCTTCGTCGCCACGATCAGCCCGAAAGCGTGTTCAACTTCAACTTTGCGTTGCCACATACCCGCGGCAGTATAGATGTTGCAGTTGCTCCCCCTTTAAAGAAATCATCGTCCTCAATGACAGAAGTGCACACAACAGCAACAAAAGAACGACTGTGAAGGCTGGTCAATCTTCACAGTACGGCTTCATACGAAGCACGTGAACGACTTCGGGCAAGTTCCGGCGGCAGTTTGAACAGTGCGGGCTGTCGCGAAGGGCTTCGTAGTTTACGACACTGATGTGTTGGAGAGCTACGTAAGACTACGTAAGGCTACGTAAGGTGTCCAGACCCAGACTCTGTAGCCTACATTGTATGTTACGGGTCTGTGACGAAGAGCATAGCGTCTGGCGTCGCAGTCCTGTTCATCGTGGATCCGCAGGCGCGCAAGCTGCCTAGCTTCTTCTGCTCGTTGGGTGATTTCCTCAGCACTCTTCTCGTTGCTTCCAAGTTCATGGCGAAGCATTGCGTCTAATGATGTCGTAACCTCATGGCGTAAATGAGACTAAAAGGTTTCTTGCGAGTGGTTTGTTGACGAGCCGTGTTGTATGCGAATGTGTCATAAGGTAAAATGTCGTCCCATTTCTTATAATCTGCGTCTTCATACATGCTTATCAGACCCGCCACGGTGTTCTAGTGGTTATGGCACTCGGCTGCAGATCCGAAGGTCGCGGCATCGAATCCCGGCCGCGGCGGCTGCATTTAGATGGAGGCGAAATGTTGAGGCCCACGTGTTGTGCGATGTCAGTGCACGTTAAAGAATCCCAGGTGGTTGAAATCTCCGGAGACCTCCACTACGGCGTCTCTCATAATCAGAGCTGATTTTGGGACTTAAAACCCCACGTATCAACATGCTTATCATGTCATCTACTGTTCCGTTGAGTCGCTCCGTCAGCCCGTTCGGCTGGGGGTGATAGGCCGTTGTCTTTCGGTGGGCAGTGCCATACAGCCGTAGAGTGTTGTCCAAAAACTTCGCCATGAACACTGTGCCTCTGTCCGTAATGACTACGGCGGGAGCGCCATGCCTTAAAACGATGGCGTCCAGAAAAAGATCGTGCCGCCTCGTCCGCTCTTCCCCGTCTAAGAGCTCCTGTCTCGGCGTATCTGGTGACGTAATCCGTCGCGACAATGATCCACCTACTGCCGCTAGTGGACACTGGAAAGGGTCCCAGAATGTCCATGCCTACTTGGCAAATGGCGTAGATAGTACTTACACAGGGTGGAGTGAACCGGCTGGCTTGACAGACGGTGGCTTGCGGCGCTGGCAATCGAGGCGTGTCTGGAAGTAACACTTCACGATAGCGGCAAGGCTTGGTCAGTAGTAATTCTGCCTAATTCGTGCCAACGTGCGAGTGTAGCCCAAGTGCCCAGTAGTCGGCTCGTTGCCGCACGCGTGTATGATCTCATTTCGAAATGATAATGTACTATTAGTAAGTAGTTGCTGCCACTAGGTGAAATAATTTTCTTGTATAGTACGCTGTGGCGCAAGCATTGCGATGTCACCCCTCTTGCGAATAACATTGGCTCGGCCTTTCAGGTAATCCAGGTTCGTTCGGCCTTCCAGGTATTCAATAAGTGGCTACAATTCAAGGTCGTCTCGTTGCTGGCCCGAAAGATCGGCAGTGCCCACGATTCCCAGAAAAGCTGTGTCGTCATCATCTTGTGCTACCCTCTGAGCAGGAGACCGAGGAAGGTAGTCGGCATCGGCGTGCCGCTTTCCCGACTTTTAGGTGACAGCGAAGTCGAACTCTTGGAGTCCAAGACTCCAGCGTGCGAGCCGACCTGAAGGACCTTGAGATCCAGGAGCCAGCAGAGCGAATGGTGGTCGGTAACAAGGGTGATAGGCCGACCGTAACTTCACGCGGACGGAACTTCAGAACTGCCTAAACCAGGGCGAGGCATTCTTTTTCAGTAGTGGAGTAGGTAGCCTCCGTTCGTGACAGCGTCCTGCTGGCGTAAGCGACCACCCTCTCGCTGTCCTCTTGCCACTGTACTAGCGCCGCACCTAGGCCGACATTACTAGCGTCTGTATGCAATATTGTCGGGACGTCTTCATCGAAGTGCGCTAGCACAGGACACGGCCATAACGACTGCGAGGCACGCAGTCTGAAATAGGTGGCGGTTGAACATCTGCTCGCTGCGTCGCGTCACTCGTCCCTGCTCAGTTGCCGAATCTGGGCACGCATTAGAAAATGAGTCACAAGCCGTGGGCGGATCTTCGGCCTGCCTTGTTGTCAATTGGCTGTCTTCAAGTGATTCGTTTCCTGGGTATACATAATAGGGTGATTCATGAACTGCTTTTCCGCTTATCGTATGTTTTCTTTTTATATGATCAACATGACAGCATTTGCCGCGTGCCATCCTGGGTCATTCTTACAAACGACCTCTCGCCGAATTCTTCAACCACTACAGCTGGTAGCCAAGCTGGATTGTTGTGGAAGTTCTTTATCCACACCTTGTCACCTGGTGCATAATCTTTTCTACGCCCCAACGTCCCGTTTTCGGTGCCTTTCCGGGGATGTAGGGCATCCAGATGGCATGGAAGCTGCCTACCATACAATAATTCCGCAGGCGTCTTCTGCATTGTAGTGTGCGGTGTCATATGTTGCTTAAATAAAAACCGTGACAGCCGGCAAGAGATGTTTCCATCCGTTAGTTTCTTGAGCGCCATCTTCGTCTCAGCTACCATACGCTCAGCTTGCCCATTTGTAGCCGGGTGGTATGGAGCTGATGTTATGTGTTTGATCAGATTCAGCGTGAAGAAGCGCCGCATTTCTAATGAAACGAATCCTGTGCCGTTGTCAGAAACTCACTTGAGGTGTGCCAAAAGTGGCGAACAGGGATTGGAACACATCGATTGCTGCGGAAGTTCATTGAGACGGCACTGGTCTTACTTCTAACCATTTGGAGAACGCATCCACTGCTATTAAAAAACTCTGGTTGTTCACCGGCCCTGCTAAGTCAACGTGCACAACATCCCATGGTTCATTTAGACGGAGCCACTCTGGCGCTGCAGCTGCAGGCGGAAGACGACTGTGCATCTGACAGGTGTCACACGAGCGCACCTTGTCGTCGATGTTGGCGTCCAATCCCGGCCACGATTAAAGCCCCTCTACTTCGTAAAAGTACCGCCATCTACTCTCCCCACCGCCACCTCCTCTCCGCTCGTGACTGCGGCGCCCCCTGGAAAGCGCCACCAGCTTTCGGTTAGTTTCGAGCTGGACGCGCGCCGCCGCTGCCGCTGTCCAGCCGTGGCCGTGCCTCGCGTACGGTTTGATATAATGATTCACTCTACTGCGTTGATTTTCTAAGCAGGAGTGGGTGTGCTCACCATCCGGTTTACCTAATGAAATATCGCCTCAGAAGAGCTGCTGCAAACCATGCGCAATTTGTAGCGAAAGCGAACGTCGTTTAAGCTTTCTTTCGGAGCGTAGTGTTTCCTTGTGTATCTGGCGCGGATAACCATAACTATGTTTACTTGGAAAAGGTTGAAATGAAGTCGACAAGAGTTGCGATGCGGGCTTGTTTGTGGTTCATATTAAACGTATTTGATGTAGCGCAAAAAACAAGACACGGACACAAGGCACATATGGACACCACACAGCCTTCTTGTGTCCGTGTCTTGTTTTTTTGCGCTACATCAAATACGTTGAAATGAAATTCTGTAAACACAGCATGCTATTTATTGCATCAGCAAGAAATATTTAAACCGCAGCTGTGGTGTCAAGCCACGTTTGGGAAGGGATAGTTCCCGTGCGTATAAACTATCTCGGTCGTCTGTAACTGCAGCAACGCCAACAATGCCCTTGGAGGCACACACTCAAAAATTCATGAAGTTTCGCACGTCCTGCCATCCTCTGCCTGCCCGATGACTTGTGCACGCAGTACGCCGTTCTGGGATGTTTTGCCTGTGCGGCGCAGTTTGAACACGTTGTCGTGAGGTTTTGCATGCCTGCGTGGGTGTTGCCGATGTAGGTGACCAATATCGCCCTTACGCACGGAAACTATTTCCAATTGCTAGAAGACCGTGCTGGTGCGTTGTGAATGTAGAAGTAGAAGAACGCATTCACGTCACTACTTCTACCGAAATTACCGCTCGCTGTTGGAGAGGGTGTCGCCCATTTCAAGCAATGTATACTCTGAACACACTCCACAGCATGACCTCGATGCGATGAAAAATTTCGGCACTTCGTCATATGTATTGCCATACAGTTTTTTTTAACTGCGAACGGCTCATTCCAAAATAAGCACGCGCGGCATGCAGGCTGTTGAAGAAACGGGCTGCGCTTGCGAACAGCCGCGATCATCTTTAAAACCGAAGTGGTAACCCCTTTTCAGGGAAATGCTCTTACATGAAAAACAGGTATGCAGGAAAAGGCACAGCAACCCGGCATCGCGACAAAACTAGACAGACGTACACGTGCACTCCGCACGTCGTGCACTTGCGACCGGCGAACACACAGCGCAGTTGCACTTTGGCGCATCCAACATGGCGCCGAGCGGCGAGAAAACCAAATACCAAGAAAAAAAGTGAGCGCGCTACCACGTGACCGCAGCCGCCCTATCGGAGGCGAGGAGAGGAGGAAGCGGCGTTGTTCAAGAGATGGCGGTACTTTTCCGTAGGTAGAGGGGCTTTAGCCACGATAGGTGACTGCGAGCGAAGCGCTTCATCGTAGTTGTTCCTGGAGTCAAAGCTTCCTCTCTAGCCTCTGTAGGAATCACAACCCGTGCACCCCAAAGACGCAACCACGATGCTTGTAAATTCTTGTACCCGACTCTTGTAGGGTTGGAAGTTTGTACCCTTCCATGACTTCGTTGATCCTGTCTGTAACCCTCGATAAACTAGAAAAAGTGTGGAATCTTCCGCTGTTAACCTTGCTATCTTCTCGGCAGTCAATGGAGGTTTGCGCAATCCTTCAATCACCAACACGTCACCTGGTTCCGCTTCTTCATCTACAACCGAAGCAAGAGGAAGCCGACTGAGTGCATCCGCATTCTGATGTCTTTTCCCTTCCCGGTACAATATCTCGTAGTCATATGCGCTCAAAATCACACACGAGCGAAGCATCCGTGGTGACAACACTTGCTGAATCTGTTTCTTCGGGCACATTATTCCAAGAAGCGGCTTATGATCAGTAACTATAAGCACATGCCGATCGGCAATATACTGATGAAAATGCGTGACCTCAAACACAATGGCAAGTCCTTCTCTGTCAAGCTGAGAGTAGTTTCTCTCACATTTGCCGAGTGTCCTTGACGCAAACGCTACTGGTATTTCGTGTCCGTTTCGTCCAGCTGAGCAAGAACAGCTCCTAATCCATAAGACGAAGCGTCACAGCTCAACATCAGTGGACGAGAGTCGTCGTAGTGCGCAAGAACTGAATTTACGCAGCGCTTCCTTGAGTTTGATGAATGCAGCCTTGTGCAATTCGTTCCACCTCCACTTAACTTCTTTATCCAACAAGCGATGAAGCGGTTCGGCGATGGTCGCTTTGTCTCGGAGAAACCGACTGTAGAAACTGATCATTCCTAAGAATGATTGTAGCTCCGACTTATTTTTTGGTTCTGGCGCACTCATTATTGCTTCAACGTTTTCGGAAGTAGGTTCAACTCCTTTGGAGCTCACTTTGTATCCCAAAAACTGCACTTCACGTACGCCGAATATACACTTTTCTTTGTTTGCTTTGAGACCTACTTGTTGCAAACACTCTAGAACTGCTTCCAATCGCTCTAAATGCTCTTCGCTCGATGCTGGCATGATGATAATATCGTCTAAATAAGCGCTAACACCGGGACGTCCAGCCAGCAGAGTATCCATGAAGCGTTGGAATATAGATGGCGAAGCTGAAACGCCGAATGGAAGACGTTTCACTGCGTACAGGCCTTTCATCGTATTTATAGTTAGTATTTCTGAAGTGGCCTTGTCGACGTGCAACTGCTGGTGAGCTTGTGTCAGGTCAATCTTTCAAAAGATCTGCCCTCCGCGAAGCGTTCCTAGTAACTCAGTTGCCGTTGGCAGAGGATACGCAGTTGGCCTGATGCTTGCGTTTACTGTGCTCTTGTAGTCCCCACACAAATGTAGTGATCCATTCTTCTTCCTCACAACGACAACTGGAGTGGCTCACTCAGAAGCGGAAATTGGCTCAACGATGCCCTGCGCCTGGAGTTTGTCGAGTTCTCGACATACGGAATCGCGCAATGCAAATGGAACTTGCCGGCACTTTAAAAATTTGGGTGTTGCGCCTTCAGCAAGGTCGACGTGTACAGGCGTTCCTAAATGTCCAAGCAAAACTTCACTGAACACCTAGGATAACTTGGCTAATATAGCGTCGACTGTTGTTTCCGTGAGGCTGTTCAGCCCATGTAGCGTAATTCCGAGTTTGTCGAACCAGTTTCTTCCAAGCAAACTGGCTCCAGCACCTTTGGCCACGAGCAGTGGAAGCCGCGCCATGTTGTTGTTGAATGACACATCTACGAGAAAGGAGCCCAAGATCTCCAAACATTCTCCCGACCATGTCCGCAGAGTGATATCTCGTTCCCGTAACACCGGTGCATCCTCAGGCCAGAGACTGGCGAACGTCGCTACACTTATTATAGAGAACGTCGCTCCTGAGTCTACTTCGATCTTGAGTGACCGACCAGATAGTCGAACTGTCACAACAAACTTAGCTGTTGTTGCGATCTCTAGACCGGTGTGAAAAACAGTAAGAAGGCTGTCTTCCTGTTCCTCTAAAACTTCCTCCTTCTCCTCTAAATAATGGCTTCCTTGGTACTTTCTTGGTTTAGCCTTTCTAGACAGGCAAGCTTTCGCGATGTGACCTTTTTTCCGTAGCATTCTTGAAGAAACACCTGTCGGCATTGTGATCTGCTAAATATCGGAAACACTGCGGCACCTTGCTTGTGGAACACTCTCGAAAAGTCTGCCGCTGTACACTGAAACTGTCGGCCTGTTGCTGACTGGCTTGAATCTGTCTCTGCTGATCTTTTGCTGATTCGGCCATCACGGCGATCTCGTATGCTTTTTCAAACGTTAGCTTATCCTCGGACTCGGACGGCCTGGGGTCGAAGTAGTGGTTTAGGAGCTGGATGATGTCGTCGAAGTCCACCTCAGAAGGCTTCAGTGGTGCCACCAGCGCCCTCAGAGTCTCGTAGGTTTGCTCACCGCAGAGAGTCAGCAGAACCGCTCGCTTCTTGGAATATACGACGATGTCGTTGGCTTCGTAGTAGAACTCCAGACGCTCTGCCCATGATGACCAGTCGGTGCCGGGCACAAATTCTTTTAACTTGCCTTTAGGCATCGTCTTCAAGGAAACGTTGTTCCTCGGGGTCTCGTTCCCTCGTCGCCAGTATTATAAAGTGCTTTTTATTACATCTGGAACGCTGCCAAGACGCTGCGCGGTCCCGAGCTCAGAGAGCGGTTCACGTTGCTTCGTTCTCCTCGTCTTCGCCCGATCGTCCAAATGCTGATATATAATAGATGCCATCAGTTTTAATATATGCCGTTGACTAAGCGCTCCTTTAGATGTGAAATCTTTTTAATTAAAACATTTCTTGCGCACCGTGGTTTCTTTTCTTGGTTCTGCAAGCGGTTGATGTTGAAGCCTAATGCCTGTCCTTCTTACGCAGGACAACCAAAGTCATTTACTGCAACCCAACAAATTAGGTAGAAGCACCTGCACGTCTCACTGGAAGTGAGAGTCTTCTCAGGCGAAAAAAAGATATTTAGTTTGTGCTGCATATAAAGAAATAGTTCATCACATACTAGAAACTGTACTTCAGAGGGTAAATGGCTTCTTTTCAGGGGACTGAAAATAACTGTTCGATTATAGCATTCACTCCATGCCAATGTGCGGGGCGGAGCGCACTGTCAGAATCCACAGGTATCTAACAGGTGGACTAGGTCAAGCATTTATCGCCTAATTGCTGCTAAGAATCCTGTTCTGATCCTCGTGTCTTGCTTCCCTTTGCAAAGTGCAACTTCTAGAGTAAAGAGTATAAGTCACAGAATCTCATTTTTGGGTAGTGTGTATTGTATGGCTGCGTCAAATAATATATAATTGCGTACCCACCTGTACAAACTCCCACACAAAACACTTGAGACTGGGTGCATCTGAATGGGGTCGTATTTAAAGTGAATGTGAATGCACAAATACACTACCTTGAATGTCGCACAGCACATTTACTCGTTTATGAAGCAACATTAATGAAAAATTTAGGTTGAATGATTCCGTTTAGAAGGCGGAATAAATCAGCTTTACATTGAAGTGCGCATTTCTGTGAAGCCTTTCACAATTAGCTGTCTCATTAAAGGAAAAGCTTGTTAATGATAGCAGCATTGAATCAAGAGCATTAATGACTGTTATTATGCTGTCTGCTTTGTTTTCCGCCACATTTGCACCCTCTGAGAGCTGGCATTTTTACTGCCTCGTTCTCTTCACTGTGCCCGTGCCAGCACACCTTATACCATCTTTCATTAGGTGTACCCACCTACTACCTCAATATTTCAGCGTTTAAAGTGGCTGTTGACTGGTTATGTCTCAAGGATTTTTGTGTACATAAGTCAGCGAACCAGCTTAGAGGGCAGCATGTCCTGCATGAGTGGACAACATTTAAGTTTGGCGTACGCGCACGCAGTAGTGTGCAGGCTGTTCAGTGTGGTACAGATGGAATGGTGGTGCCCCGTTCATGACATCCCTGCAATTTCAGGCATTGCATGGGTCAAGCAATTTTAATTCTGTACGGTGATATGCATCTCTTCGCTGGAGCAGAGGTCCGTGAATGTCAGCATGGATTATAGTGTTTAACGTAATGTTTTTTCACGTGTTGTAGTGTTAGCGTTCTCACTGGCTGGTGGTATGGTGTGGTGAATTATTGTCACACATCAATGGAGCATTTCATTCGTATAGTTCAGCAAATGACGTGCTGAATTCGGCTAGCTGAACACATCAGTTTTGGTGGACGAGATGTGATACGCTTATGAGCTTCATAATTCTTGGCAGCCCCTAATGTTTAAATCTTTTTAATGTGTTTCTGCAGTGTTCACCTGTTCGAGACGACGCTGGATAAAGAAACAACCGTGATGGCACAGCTGGTGTTGAGGACAATGACTGATTGAGCCATGGATCACCTATGCCAAGCATGGGTAATGATCAATGAAATATGCAACCACCCGATAAAGATCTTCACTCATAACTTCATTGATTGACCTAGCGCTAGAACTTTGGAGCGCCATTTTGTTTTAACCCACACAAGTGTTTTATTCTCTGTTCTATCTCTAATGCAAAAGCACTGCTACCCTACCTATCAGGGTTTCTAACCTGTTTTGGTCCTACCATAAAATCTTGAGGAAGCGCATCGCTCGATTTTTCGAGAGATTCAAAATAGATAGCAATCTCTGAGCAAGCACTTCCACCCCTTTTTTAGCCCCCTTTACCACCAATCGCATGAACTTTTCAAGAAGTTGCACAATAAATTATAAGAAAAGGAAATTTGTTAAGTGCATTTTCCCCAATACCTGACAGTAGCGACACCACAGCTTCCTATTTATGTGCATCTATGACTATAGGTTGGAGGCGATAGCCTTTATGAGTTGCCATTTTCATAGGACTAGAGTGAGCTAGAATAGTTCTTGGTTGCTCTAATCAAGCGGACGAATGTGAGCCGCAACAGTTGCAAGTGTGAGTTTAGTCTTCGGGGCTGCTTGAGCCCACAGGCCTGCAACTTGTGCGTCTGGCTTCGAGGAGTCCTTTGGCAGCTTCAAGAACAATGATATCAAATAAAAGTAGTAAGTGCAGTTATCATACAGATATTCATGAAAATACCTATTCTTCGTTCTTACCTCTGGCAGTTCTGCTGCCATTCTGAATTTCGGCTCATGACCGAGCAAGGCCCCCTCCCCATCAATTTGTCGAACTATCTCTCGCAAGAGGAGGGGACCACTTACTCAGGATTTTATGGTAGTCTGTTTAGGTAGTGTAGCTGTCACGCTTGTGCCATGTATTTAGAGATTCGAACCACATTTGACATTGTCTGCAGCTCTTGAATGTCCTTTCTGTCAGTGCTGTGTTGTTTGGTAAAGCCACACTGTGATGCAAATTTAGGCTCACATTGCCAACTTGATCAAATTGCCAAATGAGTAAGAGGAGGGTGGGGGCGTACATATGCTTTCAAAATGGAGTGGGACATTGAAGGTAGACTTATTTGAAGGGACATTGCGGGGAAAGTCTCGTAACGTGTATTCTGATCTCATCTGAAAATTCGTTCCACTCGTCTGCCGCTGTTTGTAGATGGCGCTTATAAGGTTACGTTTTGCTACATCTAGTGCTGTGGAACTTTCAATTTGCACAGTATTCTTCATGTATTCAAGCGCAGTCACATTAACCTTACTGTCTTGACTTCTCATTGTGTCGAGTAGGATGCCCTCAACATGTTAGGAACGACATGCGCCTTGCCTATGCAACGTTTAACTGTGATGTGTAAATGCTTTACATTGTATCAGGATCTACATTTGTCACGGCCCCTTATGGAGGGGTTTGTTGATGAAGGACAGCCATAGATTGTGGTCCATTAATGCATTTCTGTTTTGACCAAATGCACACTAGTGAAACTTCTTAAGTGCAAATACAGTTTCCAACATTTCCTAATCAGTCCACATATCTGGCTTCTGTTGGTGCAAGCACTGGGGTGGCGTAGTAGACAGGAAATGTTCTTGTAGAATTGCTGCTCGTCGGCACTTCCTAGTTGCATCACACTGGATTGAGAACTTTATTTTAATCAGGAAGAAGGACAGGACCAGTTTTGCTTGGTACATCCACAAACTGCTGCTTTTTTTTCCTTTTTTCATTTTACCGCATCCACTTACTATTCTTCTTACTCAGTATTCTAACTGCCTTGTATTCTAACTGCCTGCTGACATGAATGGTGAAAATTTAGTGCTGTAATTTATCGTGCAAACTGAGGGAGTGCATTACATGTAATGCACTCCCTTATCAGAGCATGATTGGCCACCCTTGTGCAGTAACAGCCACCACCTCCCATAGGTATGCCAATTATAGTGTGTCCTGTGCAAAATAAGAGCACTTTCATCATTGTTGGACTAGCTGCAAAAGATTATCAATAAGCAGAGTAAGATTACAATCAACATTCTTTGTTCTCATGGACTTCTTTGGTGTCTTATTCTTTCTGCTAACTAAGGAGTGCATTGTTTTCATTCCTGACAAGCAAGGTTTTTGACAATCTCCCCAGCTTTCAAGTATGTTCTTTTTTTACATTTACCCCGCATTCTACAGTGTTGTTTCACTACAACGTGGGCACACACACGCACACCTTTTGGCTGAGTTTTTTTCCGTGCCATATATAATATTGTTACAGCGCGCCAGTGGTTTGAGACAGGTGCCAGTGGCTCGAGAGAAACGCTCAGTGAAGAGAGGAAGACGACGTTGCGTTGTTGAGACGATCGCGACTGCCTCGGCTTTGCTTACTCATTAAAAGCCCCTGAAACCTACGTGGCTCGTAACAGATTTGGTGGAGGAGCTGGGTACCACGAACCCTACGACGGAAGCACTACTGCGAGAACTTCGCCGCAGCCGCCGCCTTGCTGGACTCTCGCCTTCGTCAATCGAGATGTCCCAGGATCAGACCACCGCCTCCGGTGCTTCGAGGGCAGCTCCAGCGGGTTCCATGGCGTACTACAGAGTGCCACCGAATTTCGGTGGGACCTCAGGAGAAGACGTCGAGGATTGGCTCAAGAACTATAACCGGGTGAGCAGAAGCAACGGCTGGGATTCCGCAGCGAAGCTCAGTAATGTTGTGTTTTCGCTAACCAACACCGCGCTTATGTGGTATGAGAACCACGAAGACCTATTAAGCACTTGGGATACCTTTGTTCAAGAGGCCCAAAAATGCTTCGGCGATACTGACGCAAAGAAGAAACAAGCAGAGCAGACATTGGCTCATAGGGCACAGCTTCCAGGGGAGACATGTACGATGTACATAGAAGAGATTTTGAAGCTGTGCAAAGTGGTGAGTGCCAGAATGTCGGAGGAGGATAAGGTTGGGCACGTTCTTAAGGGCATAGCCGAAGACGTGTACAATTTTCTCATTGGGAAGGAGAGGTTGAACTCCGTGTCCGACGTGATACAACACTGCCGCACGTTTGAAACGCTGAAGACGCGCCGGATAGTACCAAAATTCGGACGTTTGTCTAACGTCCCCACAGTGGCTAGCGTCGACACAATGTCGTCGAGCGATCTTTCCTCGACAATTCGGCAGATTGTACGAGAAGAATTGCGTCGACATGAGGAGATTTCTCAGTGTCCCTCCGATTACGAAGACATCTATGCGAGAGAAACCCAACGTGTGAGAGCTCCGGCAACTGCAGCTCCATGGCAACCTTCAGTTAATGTAGCAGACGCCACTGAACACCGAGGGCGACTGCCGTCGGGGTTTTCAAAATGGACGCCCTCCAATTTCGAACGGCGCTTTCGCCCTCCTCGTCTATCTCGGCAGTCGCCTCCTGACTACGGTGTCCGAGAAGATCGGCGCTACTACCCTACGCCTAGAGAAAGGACTGGCTATTATGAGCAGCAACGTGTGTCTCGACCTTTTCCAGTGTGCTACAGCTGTGGCATCGCTGGACACATTGCGAGCCGCTCTTTAAGCAAACCTGAACGCAATTATACCGTGACCGAACAGGAGTGCTTAGCGGTAGTATTTGCCGTACAGCGGTTCCGCTCGTACATATATGGCCACCATTTCACCATTGTAACCGACCACCATTCCCTGTGTTGGTTGGTGAACCTTCGGGATCCATCCGGTCGCCTCGCGCGATGGGCGATGCGCTTACAAGAATACATGTTTACTATTTCCTACAAGAGTGGCCGTCGACATGCCGATGCGGATTGCCTTTCTAGGATGCCACTACCTACAACAGATTGTGACGCCGATAACTTCGACCACCTTATCGCTTCTCTGTCGCGTGACTTTCCCGACGCTTTGACTTTCGCCGCCGAGCAGCGCAAAGACCCCAGTTTGAAAAACATTTTCTCAGCAGCAGAAGGTTCCATGACCGAAAACCCATACTGTATCCGAGATGACCTTCTTTACAAGAGGAATTTATCCACGACTGGCGCCCGCTTTCTACTGGTGGTTCCGGAATCCCTTCGATCGTCTGTTCTGCATGTTACACACGATGACCCCACGTCTGGTCATCTTGGAGCCGCACGAACGCTGCATCGTACCAAAGAACGATTTTACTGGCCTCGAATGCGCAAGACGATTGATGTCTATGTAGCCAGCTGTACCCAGTGTCAGAGCCACAAGCGACCAACTGCTGCTTCAGCCGGTCAACTACAGCCAGTAACGCCCCCCAGCTCCCCTTTTGAAAAAGTTGGCATAGACCTGATCGGACCGTTTCCGCGTTCTTCAAAAGGCAACCGGTGGATAATCGTGTGCGCCGACTACCTGACACGCTACTGTGAGACAGAAGCCCTACCGTCCGCCACCGCAACTGAGGTTTCTGTGTTCATGCTGCGTTCAATTATACTCCGACACGGGCCGCCTCGCGTGATAATAAGTGACCGTGGTCGCCAGTTTACGGCTGATGTCGTCGAAGAATTACTTCGTTTGTGTGCCTCGAAGTTCCGACATTCCACAGCTTATCACCCACAGACAAACGGTTTGGTTGAGCGTACGAACCGAACATTGATTAGCATGTTATCGATGTACGTCGCTTCAGACCACAAGAACTGGGATGAAGTATTGCCATTCGTGACGTACGCTTTCAACTCTGCGAAATACGAGACCACCGGCTATAGCCCTTTCTACCTCCTGTACGCTCGTCCACCTCGACATACGCTGGATACAATCTTCTCCTTTGTTGTTCATGACGACTCGGCCATCGCAGAGGTTTTGTGTCGTGCAGAGGAGGCCCGTCGACTTGCTCGCTTACGTACGTTGGCTTCACAGGACTGTTCAAAAGCACGCCATGACAGTCACCACAGGAATGTCACCTATGTTCCCGGTGACCTCGTTTGGCTGTGGACCCCCGTACGCAAGCGTGGCTTGTGCCATAAGCTACTCGCGGAATACGCCGGACCATTTGTAATCCTAGAGCGTCTGAGCGAGGTGGCCTATAAAATAGCACGCCTCACTTCAAGCGGAAGACGCTCATCTAAAACCGACGTGACGCATGTCGCCCGTCTAAAGCCTTTCACATGCAGGCAACAGGAGTGACTCGCCCGGAGGGCTTCGTCTGGGAGAGGAGAAATGTTACAGCGCGCCAGTGGTTTGAGACAGGTGCCAGTGGCTCGAGAGAAACGCTCAGTGAAGAGAGGAAGACGACGTTGCGTTGTTGAGACGATCGCGACTGCCTCGGCTTTGCTTACTCATTAAAAGCCCCTGAAACCTACGTGGTTCGTAACAATATTGACAATCCATTTTGTGATTGTGCATGCGGCGTTTAGGAATAGTTGTATTATTATGATAATATTTTTGCCTTGGATATCTTTTATTGTGCGTGTTGGGACTGTTATGGATAAAGTAGGCATGTGATGGCAGCACGAAGCAGTGCCATAGAAACACCGAAAATAGGAATATTCAATGGGAACAACATCATTACTGTGTTGTCTATTTGTTCTTACTTTTGCGTGTATTTCTGTCGTACTATTTTGAGTTTTCACCGTTTACCGCACGAACTCCCAAATGGTAGCTCTTATGGAGTAAACATACAGCTGCGCCTGCACTTTATGCACGGGTGATGTAGAGTATTTGAACTTTTCATGCGAGCCGTAAAAGAAACGTAGCCCTCTCAGTGTGAAGGCCTGAAAAAGCACATTCCACTTAATTATGGGTTAATTCTGGTCAAATATAAGTGACACTTCTGAGGCATAACAAAACAGTTGGTCTCCTCCAATTATTTTTATCCCTTGCTTTTATTTTTAGCTTTTAATTATTTATCCCTTGATATTTAGATCGCATATTGTCAAGAGCGCAGGATTCACTTGCACATTTGAAAACAGAGTATCGATCATTTGTACATTTGGAAACGTAGTATCGGTTATTGGTTGTGTGTTTTTTTCTTTTGTGATTGAAAATAAAATCTTTAAAACTGGAAAAGTGTAGGCTGAATGCTTGTGCAAGCTTACTCACCACAAAAACAGAGGTAAGTCACGCGCTGTATGAAAAGGCAAGCTAAGCAAAAGTTTTATAGCTTTTTCAGTGCAATGATATTTAAGTATAGCTAGTGATGACACCGACAAGAATTCGTCCATTCTCAAGAAGAGTTGACATCAGCTGCTGTACTAGCAAAATCTCACATTGCATGCAGTTGATATTTAAACAGGGACGCACTTAAAGCTGCATGTTGAGCATAAAGAAGGCCGACTGGGACGTATTGTAAAACTAAACTTTCAAGCACCTTCCATGTGTGAGAAGCGTGTTTTTTTATTTGCGGCTATTTGCACATCATGACACCTTTTCAGTGTAAGGAAGGTTCTGCCCATGTACCTATACAGTGTGTATTGATATGTCGTGACTAGTGATCCGAAGCTAGCAGGCGGCTTACACTGACTGCACATTATTATGACACGCGATTTTTTTCTTGAAACCAACATCGCTGTGTAAGTTCAGTCTATTTCAGCGTTTACTGTACTTTATAAAGTGTCGCTAGGCCGGAAGCATGTTCAACTCGATGTTTCGGTCACACCGTGTCTCAAACAGTGTTCGGTGGTCACACAGTTTGAAGTAATAGTTATGGCCCTAAGACAACGGGACACAGATAAGACAAAACACACACTGGCGCCAACACACATTGGCGCCAGTGTGTGTTTTGCCTTATCTGTGTCCCCTTCTTCTAGCGCCATAACTACTACTTCAAGTAATGAACCAACCAGATCAACAACATATCCTTTAGGTCACACAGTGTTTCGGTCACTCGTCGTAGCCAAACTGAGAATCGTTTTCACCATCGACAACGCGCGGAATAAGAGAACCACCTTCGACCGGCCGTTCTCCTCAACACGGGGAGCTCCGCCGGATCGCTCATCTGCGTTGCCAGGCTTTATCGCTTAATCACCGGAGTGTGCAATTCTCCCTGTGCGATTTTTTTTTAGTTTTGTACCTTCCTCGCACGCCTCGGTGGAAGCTGGCATGTCGCTGTACATGCCTGTGCTGCGTGGACGTGAGATTGCTTGAGCGGAAACGCATTGGAACGCAATCTGTTTAACAGGGCATCGAATTCTGATAATACGAAACGCGAGCGTCGCATCAATGCGATGTTGAGGAAGAACGTGGAAGATGTAAGAACTCCCCAGCAAGACGAGAGGCGACGTTGGAGCCGTCAGGTTTACCAGTTACCGAGTCTTACGATCCTTTCGAAAAACATTTCCAAAAGCAGTCATTTGGAGGCTGCAGTAGCTCATGAGCTCACAATGATGCATTATGATGCCGGTCCTCGGAAATGCGCTCGAAAACTGATCGTGACCACTTTGCGTGAATCCGTGATAGCGGTGTGTATTCCGCTTGACAAAGCCCGGATTTACTTATAGTCAAACCGTATGCGTCATTCACACAGCTGACACAGTACCATTTATACAAACTGCATTGGCATTTGAGCAACTAAGGCAGCATACCAGATAGCTCATCTCATATCCATATCCTGGCCAATGCTGATAGCACATGATCAAATATAAACAAGCTAGTTTACAATTATTTCGATGTGCCTATATATAGCCACGCAAATGCTACGCATACAGGTAAGTCCAAACTAGAAGAGAAGCTCAGGGGAAGATGGATGCTTGAATCGATGAACAAATCGCAAAGTACGATTTAAAACAGGGAATGTCGCGGGAGCCATTTCGACAAGCGGACTTGTCTTCGTCAGGGGGGCAAGTTGCCGCCCTGACGAAGACAAGTCCGCTTCTCGAAACGTTGGCCCCCGCGACATTCCCTGTTTTAAATTGTACTTTGCGATTTGTTCATCGATGCCTACAGGTAAGGTGTTCTGGCGTAATGGTTACAGTGTCTGCTTCTCACGCGGTTGACCCTAGTTCGAATCCTCGCTGTTACATGCACGTTCGTGTGCATACATGGTTCCTTGTGCTCTGTGCAGTGTGTTGTTGATTTGGTTGAGTTCCTGTGCGATGGCAGCTCAAGGTGTGAAAAAAAAAAGTGTTTGCGTGAAAAAATCACCCGCGTGACGAAAGAAAATTTATTTTTTTTCTTTAAAATATCCAGAAGTACCGCTTATACTTGGAGCTGCATAATTTTTGGCCGCATGGTAAACCGGACAAATTAAACATAAAATACCGCTGAAGCAAATGTACGGTAGGCGTTATTTTAAGCGGTCACTTTTAAGCGGCTTTTTGACAACAAAATGGCGCATAGGCATGAGCCATATGAAATTGGGCTGCATTGAAAAGAGCCGCATAAAATAGGCCGTATAGAGAGCCACTTATAAATGTCGAAAATATGACTTACTCTCCGCCTTATATGCGTTGTTTTAAGCGGGCATTTGCTAAGAGTGTACTGATCGGGCATTCGTCCTTTTTGGAGACTTCAACTTTGTATGTAGCGCGCAATATCGCACATCACTGCAGCTGAAATGTGATACAAGTAGCGATGTGTTACATCGCCTCATATACGATTAGCAGCTTATTGACATTGGAGAAAATGAAAAGGCAGGATATCGCTATACGCATTTTCAGGGTACTTCACATGCAAGGCTTCATCGAATTTACGTTTCGCTTAAGACGCTATCCGGAACTTCTGGGTACACTGTGCACCGTGTAGCCTTTAGTGATCATTGCCTAGTGTCAGCCTCTTTTGGGAGTCGTCGATACCAGAGTCGGCGTATGTCCTGGAAGTTGTGGCAATTTAATGACCAATTACTTTCGCGGGAATGCTTCCTAAAGCGTGTTACTGAGTTTGTAACTATTCTGTCACATCGCGAAGATTTGCTTCTGTTTGCTGTGTGGGAATTCTTCGAAAAAGAAGTTAAAATGATAGCTATCGAAGAGTCATCGATATTGGCTTTTGAAAGAAAGAACAATTACAAGGCATTGTACAGACTCCTGAGTGAATTACACGAATTTGAGTTCTTGCATCCGGGACAATATATTGATGACATCCATAGCACCAAGTCGCAGTTACAAGCCTTGCACAGAGAAAAATACACTGGTGCACTTGTGCGTGCGCGGGCGCTCCGTTTTCTAGAAGTATAGCCTTGTGGTAGTTCCCTAGGTGATGAGCGCCAACAGTCGCTGTCTAAACAAATCGTAGATATAGAGCATGGTTGAATCGTTGTCAAGGAGCCTCCTCTAAAAACTAAAGCATTTTTCGAACACTATGCAAAAGTGTTTCGCAGTCATGAGCCATTAAAGGTGCCTCTGCCAAGAAATTCATATCTTTGCTACCGAAGTTGAATCAGGATGATTGTGATTATACAATTGAAAGCTTTGATATCAGTGAGGTACCTACATGCATAGATTCGTTAGCGAAATGCAAGACGCCAAGTCCGAATGGCCTTACCGCCGAATTTTGTCAGTGTTTTCTGTCCATCTTGTCACCGTTATTACTACATGAGGCCTTGGAGGTTGGGTACCTACCTGCTACAAAGTACGAAGAGCACACTGTCCTCATAGCCAAAAGCGATGGCGGAACTCAATTGCAAAAGGTGGATGGATATAGGCCCATTTCTCTGTGCAATGTGATTGATAAAATTTTTGCAAAGGTTTTGGCGAACCGTTTGCAATTCGTGATAAGGTATGTGGTAGGTGAACACCAAACATGGGGTATCAGAGGCCGATCCATTCAGACAAACATCCATGTTGCGAGATCGGGGCTAGAGTGTGTAGCAGAGGGTGACGGGCAAGTTGCGATGGTACAGGTAGATCTGGCTAAGGAATTCGACAGGGTGAATCATTCTTTCTTTTTTAGTATTCAAACCATATAAATATCGGACCCCAGTTGCTGAAAGGCATCAAAATATGTTATGCTAATGGCTCAACGAGGCTAATAGTGAATGGTTCGCTCTCTGATCCGATTAGGCTCCTGTCTTCAGTAAGACAAGGATGTCCTTTGCCACATCTTTTGTTTTGCCTATATCTAGAACCACATAGTATGAGCATTCATAAAGAGCAAAATTTTCAAGGGTTTAAATTGCCGCCATATGAGATTCAGGTTCTTGCATACGCAGAAGACGTGGCCTTCTTTTGTGGTGGTAAAATGGGTGTAAGAACTGCTCTTGCAATTACAGAAGATTTTTGTGCGGCTTCTGGAGCCAGTGTTACCTTGGAAAAAGCTCAGGCTTTTGGTGTATACTACGGGCCACAATGCCGTCATAATATGCAGGAATTGAATGGAAAAAAGGCATATGCTATTTCGGTGTCTTTCTCTCACAGCACAGGAACAGCAACAATCATGGTCGGGAGAAATCAACAAGCTACAAAGTAAAACAAACTCATGGGAAGGGCGCAATTTGCCAATGTTTAGTCGCGCTGAAGTTTGCAATGTGTTTTTGGTTTCACGGCTCATGTATCGTGCTGCAAGTACTGCACTGCTCACGACTCCGCATTCAGGCACTGCAATCGTGTATTTACAATATTTATTTGGAGCTCCAGTTATGACTCCATGAGGCTCAACAATCTGTTCGTCCCAGTTGAACGGGGTGGTCTCGGATTAGTCCATCTCTTTTTTAGGCAAATTTTCTATCGACTGTTTCTCTATCGAGAAAGCGACCATCCGCTTTTGCGTGAAATTCTACAGGTCCGATTAGTTCAGCACCTTCCTAATATTGTAGTTTCATCAGATGTCGTAGGTACTTCACAGGCTCCTTGGGGCTTGCTCAAGGAAGTTGCAGACTCATTCCTTTTCCTGAAAGTTAGATTTAGCCTGGAGTATATTTTCACCGCGAGCCGAAAAGCCATTTCCGCTGCACTGGCCGAGTTGATTTTCCCAGATCCTTTGTATCGAACGCCTTATTTAAGTCGGCCTTATCAAAATGCACTTAGGAGGGTTTCGAAAATGTGTATGCCGCCCGGTGTCAAAACATTTTTGTTTTAACTGCATTCGGAAACACTTCCTGTTAAATGCTGGTTGAACGTGAAGGGCTACTTTGTGCCATGGTCTATCAACTGCCTACTCTATCCAAGCGGAGAAACAATTGATCACTGTTTTGTTGACTGTACGGATGCAATACTTTTTGGGACATTCTTCAGCGAACTCCTGAAAAGTACATGGACATCACTTCGTGCTCAATTAGATTTCTGCCGTCTAAAACGATTGCCGGTCATCCATATAACTTGTTCATAGTACTTCGTTTGTACAGCCTATGGAGATTGAGACTGTGTGATCGCCATGCGGAAAACCCACCTTCCACGAGATCATTCTACCGTGAAACTGTAGCCTACGCAAGAAGTGTGTATGCGGCTCAAGAATCGCCACCTGAACGGATTCACTCGTTTGACGCATGTGTATGTCTGAGTTTTGAGTGTGGAGAAGTTCCCTTCCTGGTTTTTACTTCGTTTGTAATTTCCATGTAATAAAGAAAGAAAAACACAGGCGTGGCTCAGTGGTGCAATTGTCCACTGACACGCAGAGGATGTGGGTTCGAATCCACGCAGAGGACGTGGTTTGAATCCTCCTCGATCCTGGTTATTTTTTCTAAAATTTGCGCGATAGTGGTTACAAGCACCGGCGGCAGCGGCGGAGGCGAACAAAAACGGCCCTTGTGATCTCACACCAGCTTACGCTGTAAAAACTCACTATATATTTCAGCTTCTTGATGCATGCTTCCTTTCACATCGAGACCCGCAGTGCACAGCATCAGAGAGACTGTTTTCATTCTTAGTATTCCAAAGGATCTCTGCCATCACACTCACCTTGTAGCCTTCAGACTTGCCTGAAGCAGTCGTCTGCACGTACCCACACAGTTTCCCATCTTCCTGTTTTGCATGCAACTTGAAGGCCTTCCCGTTAGGAAATTTGAACGTCACTGCCCAATGCATGAAGGAGTCTTTGATCGCATCAGAACTGCTACTGCTTAGCTGTTTCCAGGTGGCCCATTTAACTGACTTGCTCGGGCAAGTAAATAGCATGTCCACTGTGCATTCAAGCTTTTCCGCCATCATCGAGTCCCCTGCAGAGCTCTCTTTCAGAGCGGGAGTTTCTGCAAAGGTATAAACACAATGCGAGAAACGTTATGGTTGCTTTGGTCTATTCAAGACAACGGCACATTCTAGTAGGAATTTGAACAGGTTCATCTGTACTTCTGGCAGCCAAGAGCATACGGAATGAAAGATATTTTCAATTACAACAGGATTTCATTGCTCACATTAAAAGAACGGTGCTCTCACTCGGGCCTGTTACCCACGTTTCATAGCTTGGAAGCTAGCGCGATATTTCTACTTCCGAATGACCGAAGTTGGGGCACACCTGCAATGCAAAGCAAGCGCACCTGCACTGATGGTAAACGAACATTTTTAGTTATATTGTGATAACATGTAAAATTGCTACTCTATACCCTTGAAGTCGTACCTTCCAGCTACTGGTCCATTGAAAGCTGCTACCTTATACGTCCTACAGCGCGCCGTTTAATATTGGAGGATTAAAGAGACACTAAAGTGAAAAGGCGAAGCAGTTTAGAGTGGTAACTTATATATTGAGGCTTCTATCATCGTTAATTTGCCATTTTATATATGTGGCGGCACGGTGCGGCGCCGCTTCTGCGCCTGCGCGCAGCGTTGACGCTACGAAACCATGCGCCAGGTGATAAGGACAATCTCGCCCAACAGAAGATATAAACTGTGCGTGCTTCCGCAATCGGGGCAGTTGTTGTTGTTCCGTCTTTCGTGTGGAGGCATTAAAGTTATATGTACCCACATGTACAATGTTAAAGAAAAAGTGAATGTCACAATTTGAGTTTTGAAATTCGCGGCGACCATCGGAACCTAAGGACCTTCTAAGGGACATTTCTTTTTATTAGGGGCGAAGCTCTTGTCACGCGTCAGGCGTCAGCAGGCGTAACCCGCGTGCTTCCCGGCACGCGCTCGCCCTCGGCGGGTGCCTCCCGGCGCGTGCCTCTGCTGTCTTGTGAGAGAGAGAGACAGAGAGAGAGAGCGAAAGGCGCGCGTTGGCTATGGAAACGCTCTTTCTTAGTGGAGGGTTCGATCCCGGCCGCGGCGGTCGCATTTTCGATGGAGGCGAAAATGCCAGAGGCCCGTGTACTGTGCCTTGTCAGTGCACGTTAAAGAACCCCAGGTGGTCTAAATTTCCGGAGCCCTCCACTACGGCCTTTCTCTCTATCTCTTTCACTCCCTTTCCCCCACCCCCACGGACGCTTAGCCGTGCTCCCTACATGTGCTGCAGAAATTAGCGTCCCGTTCTAACCGAACCACAATCAAGATCATCTTAGTGGAACGCTCTACCAGCTCGCAAAGAAGGAGAACGCGCCCTCACCCGCGAGAGACAACGTTGGCGCAGGCAGCGTCTCCTAGCGAGTTTCTTGATAAAGAAATACCGACTGCTCGCGTTGGAGAAGCGTTCACCGGCAACCCATATATATATATATATATATATATATATATATATATATATATATATATATATATATATATATATATATATATATATAGGCACTGGATCTCGTCTTGCAATGAAGTGCCGGTGGGATATTTCACTTGTGCATAGTTGAACCATGCGGATTCGTAGCGTGTGCGTTAACTAAATTAATCCGGAACTCGGCACAATCTACGATGAACATGCCGAGCTTCGCCCACTCATCATCATTCTGCCCGTGGATATGCTGTAATTTTCTTTCCCTATATTTTCGCCGAGTCCATCAAATGTTCTGAAACTCCCTCTGTTAAATCTCTGACCCTTGGAAAACAATGTAGGCCTTTCCTATACATAAATATACATGTAGGCCATAACAGTCACTGTCAAATATGTGGCATGTATTATTGCTGGAAGTTGAAAAAGGTGTGGCCACTCCTATTCTTTATTCCGCGTTTCATACCTTACAAATTGTCTTCTGCTCGCAATAATGGTTTCTCTTATTGTAGAAAAGTAACCTCCTTAGAGAAGAAAAATTTTTTGTTCACTTTAATTTCCTGTTAAACGGGGTTCTACGGTGCGCAGTAACTTCCGAAAGATATAGCGTCTTTCGCTGGAACCGACGTTGAGCTTTCAGCAAGAACGCTTTCTGTAGGATTGTGCTTCGGTCAGTTCATTGGGAGCACATAGCGACGAGGGTACCAGACAACTATCTCGGCAGGGACAGAAAGATTGACGACACACGGCCGGTGTGTCATCAATCTTTCGTCAAGATTCGGTTTCCTCGACTTCTTCCAATGAGGACTGACGACACCAGCACTGTATCGTCAATTTTTCTGTCAGTTTAGAAGCAGTTGTCTGGAACCTTGTTCGCTATAGTTTGCAAAGAGTTACTTGGTCTCGCCCTCTCATGTGAGGGGTGGGTGCAAAGCCTACCGATTGATTAGTCATAGCCGCACGGGCGGTGTAATCACAGCGCAGGTCCGTGCTGCCGGCGATTCTCTGAACAAGCAATGCGCCAACGGTTTGTTCCTACGCAAAATACCGACCGAAAGAACGGAGTTTAGTTCTTTTGTGTGAGACAAGTTAATTAGCTTGAATTGACTAGTGATGACTTCGTGTTCTGCCGGTTCATGGACATCCTCTAGCGCCCTTCCAACACGAAGCTCCAGTTTATATTATGTTGCAAAAAATGCGGTTTCATCGAATCGAATAAATATGGATAACTAATCGAAGACCCATGGCAGAAACTGTATAGGTGCAAATACGCACACTATGGAAACAAAAACGCTTATTTGTGCACACAGCCCTGAGCCTTACGTGTAACGCCGACAAGCTGACTGGTTTA